>JAFJYG010000626.1:0-32423 GCA_017366145.1 Cadophora sp. M221
ACCCTAACCCTGACCCTGGCCCTGGGCTCCCGTCCCCGACTTCTTCCTCTGCTCCCCATCTATCCATCCATCCACAAGCAGCTCTTCTTCTTCTTCAACAACCAACCCTCCTCCTGCAACTCTCTTTTCTTCTTCGTACTTCCTCCTCCTCCACCTCTTAATGACCCCGTCCAAACCCAACACTCCTTTGCTTTTTCATGATCACATCATCTCATCACCAGAGTGTTCTGCCTTAATTGGTACGAGCTCGCCCCAATTCTGCCGTACGTACTTGTGCCTGCATTCACCACCATTGAGGCTGTGTTTACGTACTCCCACGGATCTCAACTAACACCGACCCCCCCCAAGGAAAGGGCACGCAATCCTTCACCTCCTCCAAACCAATCCCATTGTTCACCTCGAGTTGAGATTCGGAGAATATATTTCTGATCGATGGCGTCTGCACAACTATAACATACCACGACCGCCTTGCAACTTCGTACACATGCGACTGTAGACCAGGGGGCATTTTTGTTTGAGAACTTTTTGACGAGGCTGTCGAGATACCATATTCAAGATGGCAAAGAAGAGTCGTACAAGGAATTTCTGTGGAGTCTTGCAGAGCGTGTTGGCTGCTGCTACTCTGTATGGCTTTCTCTACTTACTGGTTACTGTCTTTCAGAAAGGCTCTTTACCCGCATCGCCCAAGGAGCTCTACAAGAATCCGCTCTCGAATCGACCTGGTTCTTCCTCAGACCAGACTGGTACCCATGGCCCTTCGAGCAAATTGAAAGTCGAAAAGATCAATCCCAAGGCCAATTGGTTCAACAGACCCGAGAGCTTGGTCACTCCAAGAGACAATTTCCTAGGGAAGAGACCACATGTCGACACCATTGCCAACCTGACGAAGCTGGTGGAAGAATGTAGAGGGTCATACGAGAACATCGAGAAGATGCCATATGTCTACGATTGTCTGAAATATTTGGATCAGGGCGCAAAGGAATATTTCTACAGACTGCCAAGAGGGGAAGGGGCCAGCGAACAACCACCCAAACATGCGGAATACCTCAACGCTGATGGGGCAGACAACACCCTGAATGAGTATCCTGCATACAGAGCGGCCTCGAAAGATTCAATGGGACGATGCAATGGACCCATCATTCCTTACCATGTTTACTGGACCGGCCCTGCAACCTGGAGAGTCGAATTGTTCATCAAGAGTCACTTCCACACCCAGAACATTCCATGCGTTCGTCTTTTCATCTGGTTAGATGGAGATCGGGACTCGAAAGCCGTGGACAAGATGTTGAACCAGGATCCCCTGTTTGAGAAGTTTCTACCCTTCGTAGCAAGAGGCGACATTGTTTTGAAAACATGGAAATTCCCCTCTCGGATCCCTCTTCCGCAAGGCGACAACACAGATGGGGTAGGTTACTACAAGACCCCAGGAAAGCCAAGTTCGAAGAACGAGACACTGGTGGCGGAAGGGCTGATTCGTGATGCAAGTGGCCAAGAGTGGCTCGTCTTGACCGAGAAACAAATGACGTTTCTTCCAGTTGCAGTCTCCGATGCTGTTCGATTTGTGGTTCTGCATATTTATGGAGGGGCTTATTTCGATATGGATGTCATCATGCTCAGGGATATGCGACCATTGTTGATTGGAGATGAGCATTCTTTTGCAGAGAGATGGGGAGGACATCCGAGTCCGGGAGACTACAACACTGCGATCATGTCCTTGTCCGCCAATTCTTCACTTTCTTCATACTTGCTTCGCGGCGGCGTGCGAATGGGTTTGAATTTCCACCCAAGAGTGATCGGAGTTATGGCTGTCAAGGATCGCCGAAATCGGGAGTTTCACATGCTAGAAACGGCAGCTTTCGACCCCATCTGGACAGAATTCAACTGGGGAAGGCTGGGGAAATGTACCGTTCCTTGCATACACGATTATGCGCAGGTTTTCAAGGGAAAGAACGGTTTCCCATTGAAGGACGAATGGAAGACGTATGATGGGCCACAATTGAAACTTGCAGGGACGAAGAGTCGAGGGCATTTCTGGGAGATCAGGGGTGTTGAAGAGAGAGCTGTTACACCAGTCATGACGGAGTCAGCAACCTACGATCGAGATTTCCTGAGCAAGACAGAGTACAAGATTGAGGAAGACAACTACCCTCCAACGAACCGTACTCTAGAGAATTTCTTCCGCGGGGCCTGGACATACCACATCCACAACCAGGTACGTTTTCCCAATCCCCAGAGTTAGAAGTGACTAACAAATCACAGTGGCTCAAGAACCCCGAACCTTCATCCTGGTTGAACGTCATCCAGCGCGCACACGACGGTTTTTTCTCTCACGACCGCATGAACCCTTATGGCGAGAAATGGGATGGTCCAAATATACCTGAATATGAGATTAGTTGGGAATATCCGTGAATGAGTATGGATGAAATGTTGGAAAAGATATACTACTATTAGTTCCGGAGGCTTGTGGAGACACAGAGTCTGGTCTGCAGGCAGGTGGCAGACGAGATGGCAGACGAGATGTAACCTGGTACGGACATACCACACATCCTCCAATTGAGGTGGGAAATTCGTGGGTAAGACAGCACAGCTAAGCAGCGATGATATCAAAACAGGTATCATCGGATTTCTGAGAAAGGTGTTCCTATCCGGGGATATAGTACATACGCATACGGGGTCTATATGTACAGGGCACATAAAACACATTGCAGGCGTTTATACTACTCTACGGAGTTGAGATCTGGCATGGAGTATTTCGGAATTTTCTTTTTTTGGCTGGTTGATCGATGGGTTGATTGACTGAGGGGATCTTTTGGCATTTCGGGCTGGATCTGAGAGGGGAAGGGGATGGATGAAAGGGGGGATATAGACTTGTCTTTCTATTTGGACGTGAGGGGAGGGTGGATATGTGGGTGTTGAGTTGCTGTAGGGGCAAGGTTGCCATTGTCATAGACAGCTGGAGGAAGATGGATGGATGGAACGAGACGAGACCGGGGATTGCGAGGGGAAGAAGGAGTGGTGGAGAGGCAGGGTGGAAAGTGAGTATCAGAATCTCGGAACAGAGAATTCTCAGAGTAGCAGATCAAAGATGTGATACCGTCCAGTCTTGTCTGCATGAGATTTATGAGGAATATCTCAGTACCGAATCACTCACTCACTCACTTACTCATTGTCTTGGCTTCTCATTTTCATTGTCTGGGTATCCGAACCGAGCTCGCATAAACAAACGACTCCCTGGACCTGGACCCTATTGCAAAACAAAACAAAAAACCCGGCTGATTGATTGATTTAGTTGGTGTCAAAATGAGGAATTACTCGATCTCGTCCGTCTAATGCCCTTCCTGTATTTTATTGAATGGGGTAGAATGTGTTTTATCTCTCTCTTTCTTCACAGTTGTTCATTCGTTCTATCCGTCCAACTATCCCATCTCATTTCCTCCCATCTAAAGGACAAACATACGAAGGTAATTAAAATAAGAAAAGGATAAACGAACGCCTGTATCCGCGCCAATATAAAGGAAAATGTTTTGAGAAAATACCGTTATTATATTAAAGTCACCTCCTTCTCTATCAAACCACACCATACCATACCACATCACATCACAATTTCGCGCTCTCCTCCCTAGGACCCTGATACCCACTCTCGCACCACTCCCTCTCAACCGCATCCCTCAACGTCCTCTGCTCTTCGCGTCCGAGTTCAATCTCAGCACCCAACCTCTCCAGCCTACTCTCCCTCGTCTCCCTCAAACTCGCCTCCCCTCTATACCCCTCCATCCCCATCCCCTCCTCAAGATCCACAAACCCATACCTCCTCACCTCCGTATTCGCCCACCCGGTGCCCACGAACTTCCCCGCCCCATCCCAGTCATCGGTAAGGTAATGCAGATACCCACCATGCGTGACGACGACGATATGCACGTCCCTGTCCGGATAGAGAGCCAGACTCTGGTCTGCCACGGCGCGGATGAAGAGGCGTGCTGAGCGCGCGCGTCGCTCGATGCAGTGCGCTGCTGGGCTCCAGCGGCCGTTCTTGGAGTTCCAGTCCGCGGGGACGTGTGTCAGGTCGACTGTGTCGGGAAACTCGGCGGAGAGGGCGGAGAGGGAGGAGCCGGTGTCGCAGGGGAGGGAGGATGTTTCTTGGAGTTCGGCGAGGGCGGTTATTTTGAGGCCGCGGGTGATGGCGGTTGGGAAGGAGAGGAGCGTTGTGTAGAGGGTGCGGCGGAGGGGGGAGGAAATGAGGTGTGTTATGGTGGAGGGGGAGGGGTGGAAGGTCTGCGAGAGGGTGTGGCATTGGTCTTTGCCGTGGGGGGTTAGGAGGGGGTCGGCGATGGAGTGGTTGGCTAGGGAGAGGTTGTGGAAGCCTTCTGCGTCTGGGGAGGTGGGTTTGTCAGAGGGGGGTTTATTTTTTGATTGAAAATAAGACGTTTGGGTAGAGAGGAGATGGAGAGAAATGGGTAGATGGGGAAAGGATAGTAGATGGGGTGAGAAGGGAAGGGAGGTGACTTACGGCGTACGCAATGGATGGTTACTTTTGCCATGTTGAATTCGTAGTAATTGGCAAATGCTTTTCAGAGATATTGCAAATTTGACGGTCGAATGAAGATTGAAGAGAGAAGACAAAAGTAGGATAAAAAGTCGAATAAAAAGTGACGTGCAATTGGGGAACTAGATATGTAGGTAGGTCGGGCGATGGCGGGGTTGTAGTGGGGTTGGATTTGATAAGAGAAAAAAATGGATTGGCACGATAAGTAAGGTGGCAATCCAAGAGATGAGTGGGAACAGTGGATCCAGCCGAAAATAGAAAATAAAAAACAATAGTTCTGAAACCGAGCTTCTCTTCAGTTCAATCTTTCAATTGAAATTGTTGAATAGATTAAAGAGAAGTGGCAATAGGAGAAAGAAAGAGAAGAAAAAAAGACATTCTTATCCCACTTATATATTTTACCTGTCGCCGATGTCTAGTTTGCATTAGCATGCACCCACGCACTTACTCACCTCGCCTTGCATCATTCGGTATAACTGCCAACGGATACCAATACAACGAATCCTGGTCTTCCTCCCGATGTGCTATAATCCCATTGCAGAGAATCGTTGGATTTTTTTTCTTTCTTTCCTTGTCTTGTCTTGCCGAGATACAGAATTGGTCCGGACCAAACATGGCTGTCGAGCCAATGGCGACGTTGTAATGCAAGGCGTGCGAATTTGATTCGGGAGGTTTGCCGAAGCTACTGCGGGTGGCTTGGCTTGGATGATGTAGATGCAGATGCGTTGGATGCTGTTTTGGGAGGGTTTGTCCCGCCTGAGATACGATACTGTGTTGTATGGATGTCTCGCTGGCTACATGGATGGAAGTGCCTCTCTGACTCGGTCGCTATTGCTGATCTGGATATATAGCGGGAAACTATGTCGGGCTGGCGGAGGTGGGCGGGCGTAGTGACCAGCTGGTAGGGAGATGATATTGAATATTGAGTGGCTATCGATTGATGTAGACTGTGGATGAGGCTGTTACGAATGTGGTCGATCAATTACCACCTCAAATTCGACAACAACCAACCCACCTTTGCCTACCCAGCTGTGCAAGGCTCACGCGATACCTTGGCTGGCAGAGATTGCGTTCACATTATATCGGATCAGATCGAGTTGCTCTGCGCCTATGCCCATGGGGCAGAGATGCGGCCAACGGGGGTGAATGTGGTGGTTAATTGCCAGAAACGGAGGAGATGTCGTTGAGGTCAGAAGGATGGCTTGGCGAGGAACGCCACATTGTGACGAGACTAGCGAATAGATGCGACAGGTCTCCCTCCCTCCGCTTGATAGCACTCCCTACTTAGGGACTTATCCCATCAGCTTTCTTGTCAAGTCATGCCGGTATGTATTGTCTGCAATCGACAGCATCTCCTTCACATCCTCTCTATATCATTCGCTGCCTAGGTTTCCAGAACCAGTAGTATTAAGTACCGTTCCCGATATCTGAGGTTGAGTAACCATGCCTGTTTCGGGGAATACGATCCCGATCTGGGGGGCTTGCTCGAGTGAGTCTTGTAGGTAGGGCGTGGGATGGGATTATTTTATTTATTTTGGTTGGAAAGGATGAACGAGAGTGCGATTATTGGTTGATGCAAATTTTGCGTTAGATTCGATTGTCAGTTGTTTTCGTTGGGTGATTCACCGATATGCTTTCGTTGTCTTGTTGTGTGCACTTTAATAATGATTTTCGCACTTGAAATAAGAGGTAATTACGCAGGACTTTTCTAAGTAGCGTTGGATTTCGTTCTTTGGGATTGCGGGCAGGAGAGAAGACCAGAGCCATTCCGGTTAAAGGCGTTGTGCACTGGTGACGCCGGTGAGACGAGAGAGAGGACAATCACACCTGGGAAGTCCTCCTCGATATATTTCCCGAGCCCTTCCCTTCTTTCACGATAAGTGCTACCAAATTACAGCAATTCTTTCAAGCGACTATTTCTTTTCCGGAAGTTGTGTGTTGGATGAGGGTTGGAATCAGTAATTAGAGGGAGCTGGGCTGAGCTTGGAGGGTAAAGGATTGATGACCTGCGAATTTGAACTTTTCCTGTGAATATTTTCTGTGAGATATGGTGAACATATTCATAGCTCTACACTTTATGGAGTTACAACAATTCTCTTATATTAAGTGAGGGTTTGAACGACCCCTTCGTCTTGGTGGAAAGAAAAGTCATGAAGTTGGGACCCCTTGGGTGAAAAATACCAGGGCGATAAGAATATTTTTGAGGTAGACTGCATGCTGTCAAAGCGATCATAGTCTACCAAACTGGTCAGTGATGTCAAGAAGCGTTAGCAGAAGGACGGGCTTACCGTGCTTTCACCTCCTGAATTGGTGGTGTTTTAGTTTGCTGGCTCCTCACATCTGTGTCATCCTCCATCCAGTACTCATTATCCGCGATTCTTGATGGCTGAGGTAAGAAGTTTAGATACGGCGCCGACCTGAAGAGTTCAGTCGAGAAGTCTACATCAGAATCAGCATTTTCGTCGAGAAGAAATCCTTACATGTCATGATCGATCACCCGCTTGCTCATTCGATCCTGAAATACTGTACGTACCAGCTATAAGCCGCTCAGGCGGCTGTAGGAACAAAAACTGCAGCGTATATGCCAGTGTATCCAGCGCATCCCTCCTCGTCAGATTAGCCGAGAACCCAACAACCATCTTCGCGCGCAGCTGTCGTAAATCCTGATACCGCTCCAGCGAATCTTTGATCTCCGAGATCTGCACCGCTGTCGTCATTCCCTCACTTGTACTCATATTTTTGAAAGAATTGGAGTTCATCGTCAACATCTCCAAAAGACAATTCGTAAGCACCGCCGCGCTCTCAATAGCCTGATTCCCACCCTGGCCCATATTCGGCGTCATCTTATGAATCGCATCACCCACACACACAAACCTCCCATACGTCCAGTACTCGTGATTCGCCTCCTCGAGGGGGAAGTACGACACCGTCTCCGAGGAGTCGACGAGTTGTTTCAGCGTCACGTTGTCGGCGAAGTGGAAATCGCTGAATTGTTCTATCTGGGCTTGCATGTCTGTTTTGGTGAAGCGCGGGATGTTACGCCCGCCGATGTAGCGTCGGCACATTTTGGAGAAGAAGAACCATTGTGGGAGGCTGCCTGCGCTGACGAAGAGGAGCGCGGAGTGCGCGAGTGAAGATGAGGTGTGGCTTTCTCCTGGGATGAGGGTTGGTATTGGGGAGGAGATCCCGAAGAAGCAGTTGTATTCTGCGGTTATACCTGTGGGTTTACGTCAGCTTTTGTGGTGTCTTGATTTTCAAGTAAGGGATTGGGAATTGGGCTTGCTGAGTTGAGGTTGTGTGGTAACTTTGGACTTGGACTTGGTGACTTACTGTTCTTGTCCCTGTCCATGATTCCAGGAGGGCCGGTCTCTTCTGCGAATCTTTGCATTTCTTGCCGAGTCCGGCTGTGGATACCATCTGCACCGATAATTATATCGCCGACATACACACTGCCATCTTGACAAATGACAGTGACAGAACTCTCCCCATGTTGAATAGAAGACACCCGCTTTCCAGTCTTGATTTTCGATTTATCTCTCAACTGGTCGTACATCGACCTTAGGAAAACCTTCCTCTCACAAATACCACAGATGTATTTTAACCTTCCGATAAGCACGCCGTGTTAGCTCTAAGTTTGTTTACCACATCACAACACAACACAGCAGTACAGATAAACAAAACTTAACCGAAAATAAAAGCGTACCTCTCCTCCACAATCGCCGGCCAGACATTACTAGCAATAACCCTGCCATCTGAACGCCTCGAATAAGCCCTCTTCATCCCTGTCATGAACTCGTCTTTCATCACATCGTAAAGACCCATTTGATCCAGGATCCTCGCTCCGTTGGGCATGATCACTATACTAGCGCCTATGGAGGGAGAGATGGTATCGCGTGCTTCGAGGAGGATGTAGTTGATGTTTGCGCGCTCGAACATGTGGGCTAGGGTTAGTCCTGCTACGGAGCCGCCTACGATTATGGCTTTGAAGTTGAAGTTGGGGGGTGTTTGGTTAGCCATTTTGTTGATGAGTGAGTTGGATAGCTTTTGGAGGAGATGCTTGTGATAAATTAAGGTAGGGGATTTCGGTTTATTTGAACGATGAGATGCCATGTGGTGTTGAGATCAAGACTTATAGTGGAGGTGGAGGTGGGAGTCTGGAGCTGTCATCTTCCCGTCTTACAAGGCGTGAGATGGAGGTATCTGACAAGGATCTAAAATCTGACATACTCGCTGATTGGATCATTCGGAGTGTCTCGATTGAAGATAGAGATAGATCTACATATACTCGAATTGTTGGTAAGCGGTTGGGGTTAAATCCATGATTTCGATGCAGTGTTGGGTAGGTATTTTGAGTTTCAACTCGCTTAACTCAACCTCGTACGATGCGCTGACAGCGACCAAGTAAATCTTGGTCGTAAACAAGGCTTGTTCGGCCGACCGTCAGCTGGGGAAGCCCTGTGTAGTTGAAGGAGAACCAGTAGTGATAGTCGAGGTGGAGACCGCCAGCGGCACATCGTACTCGGTTTCCTCGTGGGACAGAGCCTATCCAAAGTGGACATGCAAGGGACTTTTGGTTGGATATGGCTCTGGATTCTTATCACAGTAGCCTCGGTTCCCCGCAGAAAGTGAGAAGGATTCAAGTAGCAAGGTCGTTATCCGGGTTAATTTAGGAATTAACCCCGGCTTTTGTATCGAGATTAGGTTTGTGAAGAAGGTGGACCGAGTCAGGTAGAGGCATTGCCCAGGAAAACGCCAAGGGGCTGATCGCGGAATTGCTTGACTTCTGTATTTTCCCTCCTTGATCTCTGCCTCTGTCAAAGTCTCTCGGTTCGAAGAGATCACCACAGCTCTTCGTCCCAGTCTGGCGAAGTGCCTTGGCCCTCCATGTTGTTCTTCCATTGAAGAAGTGGATTGTGCCCATACCCTTCTCGAAAAAGTACGATCAGCTTCCATTTCTCCAAGTATGGAGAAAGTGGTGAGCGAATTTGGGATATCTTAAGAGATGAGATAGCTGTGTAAACAGCAAGATGGGGGTACGATATCTTGAAAGCTAGACTTACCATGCAAGACGTAATTGTGGATGCTGGCCAGCAAAAGATTCTCATTCTCATTGCCATACCGGTTACAGCCGATACCAAAACCTTCAATGCCCCGTAGATCAAGTCTCATGAGTCCATGGCCTTTCATGATGTTCAGGACTTCTATCCATTGCAAGTGAAGTCGGTTGTTCGGATCGTAGGGATTGTCCCAGTATGTTGCCAAATCTGTCAATTCAATGATATACTTCAACTTCAGGTTTTGTATGTCATTATGTCGTTCTAGGAATGACTTGACAGTTGCCCCAGAGCTCCGGAACTGTGACAAGCTTAGAGTATGTAACTTTGGGAGTGTGAGGGGTGGATTCTCGAAGAGTTCGGCGAGATCATCGTGGTGGTAGTATACTTCGCATTGCTGGTCAATCATTCTCTCGATCCTGAAATCTAGAGACAGATTCGTGATTTGTGTTAGAGACCGCAGGACTTTCGGGAAGTCTGCCCAGTACGAAGTTGGGAAGCATCCAGTTAGGTAGGGGTCAAAGTCCCCCACCTTGTCTTTGGTGAAGAAGTGGAGGTCGAGATGTGTGAGGTTGTTGAAGACTCTCTGAGTGAGTGCTAGCTCGTCCGTGTTGAGCTCGAAATCCGACGCGAGGATGGCAGGCGGTATTTCTTTGGCATACACGGCGGATTCAAAATTCGGAATGCAATACTTGATCGAACCAATGACATCGCTGTCATCTCCGAAATCGCGGTTGTCCAGAAGAGCATATTTCTTCTCCACCCAATACCCTTCTGAAAGGAGTTTCGAAATCCGCAGATTTTGTCCGATTATGGCACGCAAGAGTGCAAGCCATTGACTTTTACGGATCCATATTCGAGATATTGAGTACTGGTGCAAAGCGGCCCTGGAATCAAGCGATATTGACGATAACTTCAAGTTTTTGGAGAGGATCACGGTATTGATCTTGGGGAGTTGATCTAAGGTTCGGCTCAGATGCATTTTGAGGTCTTGGTTGATGCCCTCATGCTGGCAAATGTAATGGCAGCATTCGTTGATATCAAGACATCGTACTGAGGGATCTCCATTGCGCTGATGGCCATTGCGAATGATCAATGAGGGCATTTCCAAACCCCATCCTTGAAAGCATCTTGGTTTATCAGTACTCTGATACTGCACGGATCAAGTAGGAACTAGTTGGAAAAGAAGTAGATACAACTCACTCCCACTCATCTGACCATTCAAGATCATTTGGCCTTTTGAAAATAGTAGTGTCAAAACGCAAGATTTGGATATGAGAGGAGAATATCGAATGCTTAGACACGGCATCGATGCGGTCCAAATGTTCTTGATGTGACGCGAATGTGATAGATCGGAATAAGTATGGACTCAAAAAAAAGTGAAGATCCCTACTTGACAATCGTGCGGACTGAATGTCATTATTTGATAAGTACTTCGCAATGAGAGAGAAGTGGTCGACTGAGAGCTTCGAGATGGGAGGATTCGAGGCAGCCATCGTAGCATTGAAGGTGGTAATGCTCAACGAACAGAAATGAATTGATATCACAACACAGAGGGAAGGAAAGCTCTGGGGGAAGAAAAGTAAGCTCTTGAAGGTACTCAATTACTTCTATAAACGAATTACTTGTAAATATAAAAAAAATAAACAAGAGTTCAGGATTACTTGTATAAAAAACGAAAGGTTAAAAGTCCGGATCTTCTAAGCTGAGCTAGTCCGTATTTGGACTAGCGCTTCCTTCTGCGATTGTACGCGACTGGATTTGGCGCCAGTCGTTCGCGTTCCTCACAAACAGCTCTACCATTCTCCTTCCTCATTTTCACCTCCCAACCTCAAGGCGATTGATCAATTGTAGTTCCCGGCTGTTGACTCAAATTCTCTACTTCAATCTCTCACCTGCATCTCGCTCTCTACTTTAGGATTGCGCACGCTCAGCTTGGAGGCGCAAACACGAACCTCCCCGACAATATCAACAACGGTACTTTAACTTAAATAAGATGCCTCCTCGTAAGTAACACAACCATCCCCCCCGATCTATGCGACCTCATCGCATCGGCATTTGCATTTGCGACGACATTACCATGGTTGGTATAGCTTCATTCTTTGACATTAGCTCACCAAAACCGCGCGCAGAAATCACAGACGACGAGGGTTCCGATGAGAGTAGCAATTACGACGCTCCAGATCCCGTTGCGCCAGCCCCAAAAGTCAAGCAAGAGAAGGTGAAGGTGGAGAAGGCCAAGTCGAAGTCGAAGACACCCGTCGAGGAACCAGAAGCTTTGGAGGTTGAGTCCGAGAAGAATGAGGACGAGGACGATGATGAAGAATTGCCCGAGGACGAATACGTCGTTGAGAAGATCACCAATCACATCGTTGATGAGGATGTGAGTTCTGTCGGTTTCAGGATACCAGCGCGTATGCTAACTCGCTCGCAGACTGGAGAGATTAAGTATGAGGTGAAATGGGAGGGGTTTGAGAAGCGGACGGATCGGACCTGGGAGCCAGAGGAAAACTTGTGCGGCGAATCACTTCCTGGCCTTGAATCCGAGTACATTGCTAATTGGAAACTTTAGGGAGACTGCCTCGGGAATCCTCAGCGAATATCTTGCGTCGGTTGGTGGCAAAGAGTTGATCATGTCCGCTTGGGAGGAGCAGAAGGCTGCGGCTGCATCAGGCAAGAAGAGCAAGAAGCGCGGAAGAGCCAGCACTGGCACTGGTCTTGAGAATGGATCCAAGAAGGGCCGCAAGAATAAGGACCACCCTGCATCAGCAACTCCACCATCGAGTGCATTTGCCGCCGACTTCAAGCCACCCACCGGAAGCTGGGAAGATGCTGTGGTTGCAATCGATGCGTGTGAAGGTTCTGAGGGCAGTGTTGTTGTTTATTTGACCTGGAAGGGTGGACATAAGACCCAGCATCCTCTGGCTCAAGTCTACAAGCGATGCCCACAAAAGGTAAACACACCCACAATTCTCGAACGCGCCATTGGCTAACCAGAAAACAGATGCTTCACTTTTATGAGAGCCATTTGTTTGTCCCTCTAGCACCCCACGTAGAAAGTCTAGCTAATAGGAATATAGGGTCTTCAAGAAAAACGAGGATATGCCTTAGGCAAAGTCAAACACTAGAAGCCACCCGAGCCTTCCTCTAGTTCTCAAAAATTGATCCGACACGCCCGGTGTTATCAAATTGCAACCGATGCTCTCGTCAATGCTGCCACGATGCATAATTTCTCCCCTGTCGTACCATATGCCTGCTTGCTTGCATTCTACGGTCTTTCATCGTTTGGTTCTTTCTATTTCGTTCCACTGCTGATGGACAAAATCCTACTTTTTCATTTGTTTCCTTAGGCTTCATGGCGTTGAAGGGAAGGTTATCTGGTATCTCTGGATACCTCTGTGTTATAGGATAAGCATGGATGAGTTGAGATGAGATGAGTTTATTGCGCACCTGAAGTGTATTTTATGAAGGCAAGGGACAGAAATGCAATGAATGGAGAGGAGATGAAACTTACTGGGTCAGGAACTCGTTTTGTGTCTCATGCCAGGAATGTTAGTGAACTCGAAAGTTACATATCATCCCGTCTGTCTGCATTCAATGAACAGATGATATGCAATTTAAACCAAGCTAAGCCGCCCATCAATACACGAATTCACATAAGAGAGCCGAGCAAAGCTAAGTCCCCTCTTGTCTAAAGGATCTCGAGCGACTCTGTTCACAGTCAGGTTTGTCAGCCCACTCTTGGCAGCTGTCGATCTGTTAGATCCACTTCACCCCAACTTCACCGCGAAAGTTCCGAGGAACCTCAAAACTCGCCGAAAATGGATCGGAGAGAACATCCTCAACTTCGCCCAAGAAGCGGTGCTGTACCTCAACTTCCACCTAGGCCTAGACCTGTACCTCCCCTTCCCCCTAGACAAGCAGTCTCTTCGCCCCACGAGCCGGATTCAACAACAAACCATGGATACAGGCAATTCAATGCAGAGCACTATACACAGACAACTGTCTCCGACGAACTCCAACCAGACGCTCTTGAGGATGTCACAGCCCAATTGGAGAGGCTGAAGCCAGCCCCTGAAATCGATGCGAACGGCACAAAATCTGCAGCCGAAAACCACGCCAGAGGCACAAAAACCGATATTGAGACCTCTCATGGCACCAAGCATCTGTCCCATCTGGACAACAGTCCCATTCCAATATCGGAGCTCGTTTCAAGTCGTAAATATGCCTCTCGAACATTTCTTCGGGAATGTCCCGAGAGGGATCCTATCAACTTTCCTTCACTGTGGTATCATCCTACCCATGCCACAAAATTTACTATTTGCTCGCATTGCTACATGACTTTCATTCATGGTGTCGAATGCGTCGGGAGCATCTCATTCGACTCGTTCATGAGCAATACAGGCCAGACGCTGTTTTGCATGTTCGGGAAGCCGCGTGCAAGAGGCTTGTTTAATACTGGTGACTTTCAAACTCTGAAGGCTTTTGTGGCTTCTAGACCTGAAGTAAAGACTTGTCATGGTGTAGCAGGTGTTGATGGGGAAGCGAACATGACCTGGTACAGACCTACCAATCGAGATATCGACGGACTGGTCAGTTGCGAAGGTTGCTACGAGGATTACATCTCCGGGACTACCTTTTCTGCTTGTTTCGAGAAAAGCGCTCCTCAGCCGCTGGATCAGATATGGTCTTGTGATATTGCAGTTCCTGGAATTAGTCGCTCTTTGGAAGAATTCTCGAATCGAAATGACTGGCGTGCATTCGTTACTGCTGCGACGTATCGACTCGAAGTGGCTCCTTGTTCGCCATATCAAGAACGACCGATCGAGTCGACTAAATGGTACCGAACAGAGAAAAGCTTGAACTTGCCTGGTTTTGTGGTCTGCGAAGCTTGCTATTTGGATGGGATAGCTAATACTTGTATGAGTGCCCACTTCATATCAGTACTGGAACGTGGAATCCAGGACCACCACAAGAATCTGACATGTACGCTGGGTTATCTCCCCATGGCTATTAACCTACAAGAAGCCATATTTACGGGAAATATCCAGTTGTGGTATGAAGCAGCCAGAATTTTCATGCACGAGAATGTCTGCTCAAGCCAGGCCCAACAAGGGAAATCCCACAAGTTAAAAAACGGCAATATCGACTTCAACCTTTGCCACAGCTGCTATACATGTTATATCGAGCTCTTCGGTTTCAACGAGCATTTCAAAGAGGTCGATACCCCCACTGGGCATGAATGGACGTGCGATTTCTATCCCACGCGCCATGGATTCTCCAAGTACACCGCTGCTCTATCTGAGGCCATCTTCGTGAATAAGTTCTCGGTCCTCAAGGACTTTATAGTGCGCTACCAAGGTGTAACAGAACCATGTCCTCGCTCAAACTTCACCACTGGGCGACGCTGGTACGGCAACGCAGACTTTTCCGCATGTCCGGATTGTTTCGAGGAGGTGATCCATGGCACAGAACTAGAGCCTGTGATTGCAGTCCGCAATCAGTTCAAGCAGGCCGAGAATTCGTGTGATATTTACTCTCCACGGATGCGAGGTATGTGGAGAGAAGCGTGCGAGAAGAACGACTATGCCAGCTTTGCAGAACTGGCACGCCATCGCGCTGAGGTCTATTGGCAGACGGTACCGGTTATGAATCGTCTGTTGTCACAGCAGAGAATCAGGCTTCTGCAGCAGCAGACGCTAAATAACTCTTCCTTGCTGTACAAGCGTCTGGACATGACAACTTCATCGTATATTAACTACAATGGGGTTGCGCAGCCGACTGTGACTTATGGCGCGGCTGATGTTGGGTATGGATTTGCTACTTCTTATGGTGTTGAGGCGGCGAGGTTGGGGCAGCAGGCTAGCAATCTGGCTTTTAGTAGTGGCTCTGAGGCTGGAAATGTGGCTTATTTAGAGACATTATGGGAGGCGGTTGAATAATTCGGAACTTCGAAGATTTGTCCCGATTTAAAATTTATACCTTGCATGTGAGGGTTCGACGTTTGATGTGATTTGTGGTTGAGGCATAGGAAATCAACGTTTATCTTGGAAAGATTGGTTTTCGTTGCATCGTTCAAGCCACGCGCTTAGCTTACGGTGAGGCTTACATTCATTTGGCATGAGAAACACGATATATCTTACTCTTCCAGGAATCGGGCATCATCATCCCAGATCTAGGACTACATCGTCAGCTGTGCCGCCTTACCACCTTCAATGCTGACCGCAGAGTACCTTTTCCGTCTCAGCGAACACAAGACCGAGGTTCTGCTGACATCATAAACCCGCGTCCCCTTATCCAATCCTTTCGAACCCGTAAGTCGGCCCAATACAATATTTGCCTGCATATGTACGGCTTGATGAGACGGGTCGGACTTTTACTGATATAGCGATAAGTATCGCGGAAAAGTAGGACTAGGATGAAGACGAGAACGACACAGCTTCCTTTAACAAATACCTTACATCTATACATCTATCTGTATTGCCCAATAACTAAAATATTCACAGCTTCTATCTACACGTTGTTTCTCAGTTTTAAATCCAACATTCGCCAGTATGGCTAACTACCTGTGGTTGCTGCTCTACACCGCCCTCGCGGAACTCGCTCGCCGCATTGTCCTGACTCTCATACATGCATACACAGGACCGCTCTCCAAGATCCCAGGACCGGCAGTGAACAAGTTTACACCAATTCTTTGGCGGCTACGTCTTGCCTCTGGAGATTTCTACTACGAGCTCCCGAAGTTGTTCGAGAAATATGGCGATACTGTTCGTATTGGTGAGTTGGGTCGTGCAACTAACTGTCTCCAATTATGTTTAATCTCGTGGGAATATGGGCACTGAGGGATTTTGTGGAAGATGCTGATGTATTGTGATGGATTAGGTCCAGCAGCTGTCCTTGTCAAGGGCAAAGATACAGCACAGCAGCTGCTTGTCGATAATGTGCTGAAGAAGTCGCCTATTTACGATGGTTTTCGCCCAGATCGCCATCATGCGGATATTTTCACTGAGAGGGATAAAGATGCCCATAAACACCGAGTATGTATTTCCTAATCTTGCGTTCGTTACGAATCATCCAATCATGTATTGACGGGCCGTCCTTTCACTCGCAGAGACGATTACTATCGAATGGTTTCTCTATCAACTATCTCAATCATTTGGAACCCGCGATGATGGAATGCGTTGGTGCGTTCCAGGAGTTCCTTGAAAAGAAATGTGAAGAGGGACATGGTTCTGCGGAAGTTGACATGTTTTCGAACCTTGCCAATGTCACAGCCGTAAGTTGAACCGCCTTTCTCCCCTTTCAAGGTTATCCTCTCATACAGTCGTCTGCCTAACACACCCTCCCAGGACGTCCTCACAGCCACCGTCTTCGGAGAGTCTTGGAACCTGACGAAGACAAATAACACGCATCTGAAGGAGATCTTCGCCAAACAACTCCAGACAATCCTCGTTCATGCTCAACTCCCGTTCTTGAAATACCTGCCCTTCGTACCTAGTCCTGTGAATCCCGAGATTGAGGAGAGGCTGAATGGGGTCTTGGCTAAACGTCGTGGCTTAGATAAGAAAGTGATCAAGAAAGATTTGTTGCAGATGCTGATTGACACGAAGGAAAAGTATCCCAATGAATAGTAAGTCCTCTTAATTTGTCTATCTGTCCTCTTTCGTGGCTGTCCCCGGACATATGAGACCTTTCCATGTAGAACTGTCCTTGTTTAGTCTTGATGCTCTGATCTTGAGTTGAGATCGCAACATGACTGACACCTGGGTCTTTACAGCTTGGAAGGTCACATCAAATCAGACATGACTCTCTTCATGGTCGCAGGGACGGATACATCAAGCGTCACTTTGACATTCTGCCTCTTGCTTCTCCTCAACAACCCCGAAAAGCTAGCCAAACTCGCCAAAGAATTAGACGAAGCGTTCCCATCGCGAGACGATCCAATCACCTTCGAGAAGACGCTGAATCTACCGTACTTGAACGCCGCGTTGAATGAGAGTATGCGAGCTATGCCTGTCGCCATCGGTATGTCAAGTCTCATACCTCCATTTTAGAGATACGAGAAGCAGTATTCTAACTACGCTTCTTCTAGCTTTTGGTAGGATAGTGACGGAAACAGTTGTGGTTAATGGCTTTGAAATTCCTCCGGACGTAAGTTAACAGCAACAAAATGTCTCCGCCGAAGTCAATGGATAGATGATACTAACTTTGAACTCCAGACTCAGATATCCATTGACCTAGCTGAACTTGGCAGAGATCCCAAATACTGGCCAGACCCAGAATTGTTCATCCCAGAACGCTGGCTTGAGCCGTATAAAGGGCATGAGGTCGATCGAAAAGCGACTCTGCCTTTCTCTACTGGACCGAGGAATTGTATTGGCATGCAGTATGAACCTCAACTTCCTAGAGACCTTTTTGGGACCTTGTACCGTGTGCGGATGCTGACTTTGAGATAGGTTTGCTCTACGGGAGCTGAGACTGCTCTTAGCGATGGTGGTGCGCAAGTTCGAATTGAGCCTTGTGCCAAATCAGTCGCATGAGTTGCGACTCTTTCTGGTGCCAACGTTTGTGTCGAAGCAGTATCTAGTTGGGATGAAACCTCGGGACTGAAAGGGAGCTCATTGATATCACAAACGAATCGCTGCTTCTCAGTCATGAAGCAGCCAAATGATCATCGTAGTGGATACTATGGTCACCCAAATTGATACATCTCACAGCACCGAAGGCCTATCGGGAAGAAATGCCAATCGCTGTAATGTTTATTTGCATATACTGCGTACTCATGTAACTAAGGCTGTCTCTCCACTCTTCTCTAACCATATAATATCTCCATCCTACCATTAATCTCGTTCAATCTCCCCATTCCACCTCCTGTAAGATCCGTATATTTCCCTTCCGTTTGTACAAGTCGAATGAAGTCTTAATGGCCGTCACCCTCCTACATTCAGGCCGTAGATCCAATTGCAAGCTATTTCCTTCCTCCGCAAAGTCCCCAAACCACTCCTCTCTTTCCGAGAATTCAAATCCAAATCCAAATCCATCCTCTCCTCCCCTCCCCTCCTCAATATCAACCACTACCCTCGCAACCCTATAAACAAATACCACATCCCAAATCCCCTCCCGTCTCAGCATACCCTCCAAGTTCCTCAACTCTTCAACACTGACATCCCATCTCCGGAAACTTCAACGCGATGAAATACAGAATTCGTTCGCTCCTTGTTACCTTCTTTCTCTCACTGTGAATGTTTGTATTTCGAGAAAGATAAAAGGTGATTGCGAATAGTTCCAAATGACTTCAAGTGAGACGGCGTTATTATTTTCGGACGTATGCAAAAAACATGTTTGAGAGAAAATATTCTTTATCTTGGTGATGGGATGGATTTGAGATCGCCGAGCCAGAACATCTATCTATAACTTGAATCAAGCTGTAAGCCAGTCAGGATAATTTTATGCTTAATCTTGAAATTAAATGCCATAAGACCAAAATAGAATTGACTAGCTATAAGCATACTCTGTGATTTTTCATTAATTAGATTGCATGTCTGTGTTGATCTAGAAAACAACGTGAAGATTGAATGGACCTTAGCCGTTCTAGTGTTCTAATCCTCCCTGAACGATCATAGCTCGAGAGCCGCAGATGCAAAACTCACATAACGAGCTCCAGTGCTATTCACCATTCACTGCCTCCTAGATACTGGGCGTTTGTACCTAGGTAATCTTCGTAAGTACTAGACACGTACACAAGTTTGACGCCAGTAAAGTGATTCCCACCCAGTTAGTTCAATTGTCTCTCAACTCTGACTACAGTAGGTAGATAGAAACAAAGGAAACCCTCAAATCCATCCCTTCTCGCTTGCCTTAGCGTATGGACATCTTAACTCTCCCCGCTGACTTTGTTCTCGTCCCGTTCATGGTATTTGCGATCCCAATTCATCCATCCATCCTATTCCATCATCTCATCAGAACATCTTTTCCTTTCCTTTCCTTTCCTCCCTTCCTTCCAACCAGCCTCCCATCCTTCCTATACCCGTGCCCACTATCCCATCCTTCCCGTCTTCTAATCGCATTGTCAAAATCCTCCTATCCCATGCCCAATTGATCCAGCCAGCTGTCTCTCAAAGAATACTTGCCAGATTCATGACCACGTCATGACATTGGCATTGACATCCCGCTGATCATATGCCCATAGGCGATGTTATCACATTGAAAGTCTCTCGTTCCACTCATATTGCCACCCAGGGTGATACAAATCCCAACCTAAACGCCTTGCTTTCTCGCAGTATTTGATGTGATGTAATTGTTGACCATGGGAATTCGATACTCGAAAGAAAAAAAAATCCATACCGGGGATTCGAATCCCAAGATTGTTGACAAAGAAAGCTTTTTGTGTGCATCATGTCCCACCCAGATATCTTATGAGAGGGGTTTGTAATGTTACGTTTTTTTTGTCGACTCATTTACTTGCTTTGGTTTGGAGGGAGACCTAGGGGAGGGATTACGATGCAGCTGCCTTTTGGGCCTTCTCCTGCGCTCTGGCGGTGCGTGCTGAGCGGACGAGTGGCGAGAGCTGGATCAGATCGGCGCATTGTTTCATGAAGTCGTGCTGGTTCGTTAGTTAGCTAGGGCCACATCGAGGGAAGATAAGACCACTTACTCGTAACAGATCATGAGCACTCGCTCGCTTCTCTGGGTCTACCTTGAGCGCAAAGTATAGGAAGTCCTTGAATACGGGACTTAAAGCATGCTCATCCTTGATTGCGGGCGTCCCGTTTGTAGCGATCAGATAAAGTGCTCGGAGTGGAGATTCGGTGAGATACGGGGGCTCGCCTTCGATCATTTCGATCGCCATGATACCTAGGGACCAGATGTCGACTTTGCGGCCATACTCTTTTCGTGTCACAACTTCAGGAGCCATCCAATAGGGTGTTCCGACCATGGTCGTTCGCTTGTTGTGAGCTTCATTGATCTGGGCACAGAAACCGAAATCGGCTGGAACTTATTAGTACGGAATCTCTGAACTGAAACAAGCAGCACTTACTTAGTTTGATGTTTCCATCCATCGATAGCAGAATGTTGTCTGACTTGATATCGCGATGAATGACGCCCTTGGAATGGAGGTGTTGAAGTCCCTTGAGTGTCTCGCGGCAAACAGCCGCGATTTGACCCTCGGACATAATGTTAAATGTGACAACATCCGTTAAGCTTCCACCTTCCATGAATTCCATGATCACCCACAGCTCGCCAGATACGAGATAACTGTCGATAAAGTTGACGATGTTTGGGTGTGAGCTCTCCTTCATGACGATAATCTCGTTAATAATCAAGTCCTTCTTCGGCTGTTGTTCCAAGTTCATCTGTTTGATGGCAACCAAGCGATTGGTTCCTCTCTCATAGCCAGTGAAAACACCACCAGAGGCTCCCTGGCCGATCTTTGTGAGATCCTTGTAGATTTCCCTTGGGTCACCTTCTGTGCATATCTGCTTCAGCCGCGCAACTATGTCAAAACCGGTACTTTGACGCGCACGATGTCTTGGCCGCGGGCCAGGAGCAGCTCTGACTTGCTGGCTAGGATGTGGTACGCCATTGAGATTTGGTGCTTGCTGAAATTGCCCCTGGGAGGTTGGGGGAGTGGGCTGCTGTGCCTGTTGGCGCTTGCTTGGGGCACGAGAAAGAGAGGTCTGTTGTTGTGCCTGGTGCATGGCGGCTTCTTGCTGCTGCACCAATTGCTGGGTGTAAAGCGCTTGAGGAGAGGCAACTTGAACTGGTGTCGCATATGGAGAATTTCCGTTTACTCGTGAGTTTGATCTGGATCGATGTTCCTCTGGAAGCATTGGCGCAGAGTCAGGAGGCACATATGCCAATGCTGGCAAGTCTTCACTCTGTCGGGGCATTCCAATTCCGGAGTCCTTTCCAAGCATGGGGGGTGGTGGAGCTGCCCTTGTTGGGAATGCAACTGGCGGCCTAGGAGCTGGGCGAGTTGGAACCATCCCGTTGAGATCCTTTGCTTGGGAGGTGGGTGCTTGCCCTGGTCGTGGAACTGGAGGGGGTGATCTCGGATTTTCGAAGCTTGTCTCATGATTCGCAGGGAATCGGGGACTCGCAGGCGGACTTGTCATCGCACTGGTCATCGACCCGTAGTTTGGGGTGTTCAGTAGAACTGGCGAAAGAGGCGCTGGCGCTGATGTTCCAACCCGTAACTCTGGTACTCTCGCATTCTCGAATTTGTCCCACACCTCATCGCCGCCCTTATCTGCATTCTCCTTGTAGAAACCAACAATTTCCATAACAACCTCAGGGTTTTGCTCTTGTTCCTTCTTCGTAATCCCGCTATCATTGATCATACGTTGCCATTCCTTCGGGAGACCCTAAATCGATCAGCAAACGGACTTTTCTGGCTGGATAACAAAACTTACCGTGAATTGCCCTGTCTGATTATCATATCCGACGTGGGTGACGTGTACTGGGTTCTCTGGTGCCGATATCTTGACGCCACGAGGCGACCCAACTCCGATGCTGCTCATGAAGCCTGAAAATGCAGATTTCTTCCTTATCATGCCCAGCTTGGGCTCCTTGGTCTCATCTGAGTATCGCTTTGGACTAATCAATTGATTCTCGTTCACACGAGGCGGGGTCTTCTCGTTCATCCTGTCTCCTGCTGAAAAACTTGCAGACTGTCGTAGAGGCGGGCTCATCATCCGGGAGTCTGACACTGCGTGAGTGAGGGGTGGCGGGGGCGGACGGCGCAGAGAGTTCTGATAGCCCGACGCCTTCGTGGAATCGATGTGATTTAGAATACCAGAACCATCAAACGGCGCCCCAATCAGTTCGGAAGATGACTTCTCGCTCAGCGGACGCGTTCCTGTTGAATTGCCCTGTCCCCCACCTTGGCCCGGCGGCGCGCCAAACTCTGAGCTCGCCAGGACTGGAGAAGGTCCAGATATGGTTCGATCGAGGGAAGAGTTGGAGGAGGCGTAGGCAGCGGGGTTTGGAGAGGTCGTCTTGCGAGAGTGGCCGTAGGCAGGTTGTGATCTGGGGTAAGGCGCGGAGGGGGCACGCTGGAGGCTGCCCGAGCTACGTTGACTTCGTATCGACTGAGTCTCGTTATTGCGAGCTTCGAGGGCAGCGAGGGTTCCCGGAGGAGGTTTCTTCGTGAGCCGTCGAGTTGAAGACTTTATTTCCTCCATGATGTGACGTGACGGCGCCGGGTCGTCTCTCAGACCTCTCCGTTTGAGATGCCGGGTTGGGGAAGGGTTGTGGTGGATGCAGGTGGGTGTGCTGCTGCGGTTGTGTCGTCGCCCAATCAGACCACGGAGCTCGAGCCTGGCGGCTGCAGAACACCGTCAAGTTTGTTTCTGTGTATCAACCGCTAGACTTGGCCATAAATAACGGCAGAACTGTCGAGAGCAGGGTGTGGCAGGGGATGGAGGGCCTGTGGACGGCGACCGTATGCGATGCGATGCAGTGTGGTGAAGGATTCGAGTGGTGGTGGTGGGGGCTGCTGGATGGAGTTGGAGATGGAATTGGAATTGGAATTGGGAGTCGCGAGAAGTACCGCGGGTACGTATCTATCTACCTGGACGGATGTAGGTAGGTACAGTAGGTAGCGTTTGGGGGTAGAATTGATGGAGACGAGAAGGAAAAGGATTGACTGGCAGAAGATATCCGAGTAGGCAGAACAGAGTAGAAGAGGTAATGGCCTGAGGTAGTCGGTAGGGAGGTTGTTGGTAGAAGGTAGTGGCAGTTGAAAATAGCAGGTTCCGAGAATATCAATTGGTGAGGTTAAGTTGGCAGAGCGCAGAGTGAGTGCAGAGGAGAGGTCCCGCCCGTCATCAAGGCTCGGAGTATTTCTCTGCACCGCACACACAGCACAGCACGTCTGGCAGCGGCGAGTAGCGATTGCGTTGGTTGGTGACAAGGCCTGGATTTGGAGCTGGTCCTTGAGCTGGTCCTGGACTCCGTCCTGGAGATGGACCTTGGGTTGGTTGAATCTCAATGTTTTGGTCCAGATCATTGGCCAACCGGGCAGGGCTGTGTTGATATGGGGCTTGTTATTGGCTGTGAGCGAACCGACGACCACTTTTGGTGGAGGGACAGGGCCCAGAAAGCAAACGGAAGAAGGATTCAGGACCTAGCAAGTCCAGGAAAAGGCAATACAAGGCAATACAAGGCAAGGCCAGGCAAGGCAAGGGAGAGAGGGCAGCAAGGGAGAGAGGGCAGCAAGGGAGAGAGGGCAGCAAGGAAAAGACTGCTTCAACCTAGCTAAGTTCCAGCTTGCGTTGTGTTGAAGCTCCAACAACAGGCAAGATCAACAACACAACAATAGCCAGATAGGTAGCCCAGCCCAGGAAGTCTCGTTCCAGGTCCTAGCTTTTACCTAGGTAGGTAGTTTCCAGCCTCCCATAAGCCGCCCATTGCTGGGTAGTTAGTTTCCCTCCAAACTCACTGCTACGAACGGACCTAGATATTATAAAAATAAACTTCACAAGTCTTTCTTTCCTGTTTCCCCGGTTGAAGCTTTGCTCTCCCGTACTCTGTACAAAGCTACACACAAGTACTAGATTATATTTTGACTTCCTTTGCCGCAGGAAACTAATCTGATTACCCGGCCTGCGGTCTGTGTGGGTTGTCCAAGAAGCAGACAGCCAGGGCAACAAGAAACTGGTCGGCATGCCACAGGATGACGTTCCATTCTGAACCCCTCGACAACCGCAGGCCCGTCGCTATCTGAAATTGATAACCGTCTCAGCATCTGCGTCCACGCATTATGTGTCGTAGGTACAGTACAGTACATGGCCCAGTGTCACCCTTTCATTCCGTTTTATCATCTTCTCATTACCTTATTCTTGACCCCTTCCACTCTGAAGTTCCAGGATACGCAGTGCTCCCCCTTCGATCTTGGCCCTGCCGACTGAAAGAGGGCTGCAGACGGAGGGCGGAGGACGGCGCGAGTAAACGAAAAGCCCTCTTCTCTTCAACTCTCATGATGTGCAGACAGACGTTATGGCTTGCTGGCAAATATCCGTTTCTATGCAGCCTGCATCTCTTCACCAATAGCATTGGGACCAGTGCCCTTACCGAGTCCGCCTCGACGTGGATTTTCTGCACCAAGGGACATCGATCAAGTTGTGCTACATACCGACTCCACCATTTGAAAGAAAGCTTCTGCCGCGACTGACTGCATCTGGTCCATCCTTGGTTCCATTCTTGATCTGGAAGCTTTCGTTCCTCAGATCCGCCGCAGTCATCTATTTATCCTGCGCCACCAAGTCCCATTACGAATGCCCGGATTTATCTCGTTTTTCTTTTCTCTTTTATCAATGGGATATTACAGTACTGTTTACTTCTTTGATGGAACTCCCTGCTCCTACTCGGATCCTTTCCATAAGGCTCTGCGCTGTGCTGGACACAGCATGAAGCAGCTAATATAGTGGAATTACAGGTACCTACATCGATGTCACCACATCCGCCTGCAGACTCTGCCCCTCGACAACTGCATTCGGATGTCTAGAGTTACGCAGTGACACAAGTCTATGGCTCCGTCTCTTCCGTTCAAGCATCGAGCCCCCGAACAAGTCGGGAGAATTGCCGCAACTCATCAGATGAAGCCCCAGCTTTGACTGACACGTTGCGTTGGGAATCCACAACAACCCTGTGCTTCGGACAGCAAACGGGGTTGTTTGTACTCGCGGTGTACCGACCCAAGATTTGAGGGACTACGCCTTGCTGTCTGCATCCGCATCTCCACGGCCAATGAAGATGCAATTCGAATTTACCCTTGAAGAAGATCACAAAACGCCTTGAAGAGGTATCTTTGATATAAAACGCAAATTCACTTTGATTGAAGCTCCTTTCTCCCATCACAACCCCCCAATCGGCCGTCTACTCGGCTTTCACACCCGAAGACTTGTCCAACACAACACGGCTTTCTAACCCGAGACCAGACGGATGAGAGGACTCAATGTCTCTGCTACAATTACAATCGGGCCACAATTCGTATCACGTTACTATGCAAAGCCGTAGGTGCCAAACGTGATCACGGATAACAGTCTTGATGCCATTGACTTTTCGTCTCGCTATTCCGTTTGATCACAATCACATTCGGGATGGTACGTCAGAGAAGGGAGGGGTTGATTGAATGGATGTATCGGAAGCTTGGGCTGCAATGCATGGCTTCTACGTATGTATAAGCTTCTTGAGTTGACTTCCGCTTCACACATATCTTGCCAGGTAGGTTTGCTTGGGCAGGCAATGTCAATCCCATCAACCTCCACGATGATACACCAAGCATGAAAAACTCAATCAAAACTACCGTTTGCTGCACAGTAATAGCGTCCCGGGTTCTGGTTCAACTTCCGGGAAACTTCTAAAGATGTCTCCTAGGAACTTCCTGGAATACAATTGACGTTTTTATCCAGGTTCAATTCTCGACGCCCTCAGTTTCAATCTTAACTTCGCGGGGAAAGCTTTGAGGGCCGTGCAGTAACAAAAAAAAACATAGACGGAACCCTGAATATTTGCAGCCAGAGAAAGTCACAACAGATACCACCTAGGTAGACAGGTATCCATCCAAACTCTCAATCTCTGGCTCCCTACTCAGGCAAGAGTATGTAAAATTCCAAGAAGGAATGATGATTATGTCACATGACCAAAGTCCTAATTGGTTGTTTGCCCCACCAGCTCCGTTTGTGGCTTGGGCCGATTGAATGTGGCACACCCATCGACGAACGACATGCCTCCCAGACAATTGATTTTGCTGGCAAGCAAACATGGGCTTTTGAATAAAGTAGAATACAATGGCATTGGTTCAATATAAATAAGAGAAAGGATTCAGTATTGTTCTCCTCCTCATATCTCCCTCCTTGTCTGTCACTTTCACTCTTGACTAGCACCCGCTGCCTCAGGATTACGTGCATGCTCATTCGCTTAAAATCCACTCCACTTCGAAGCATCGGGGAGCTTCCACCCATTATTCTGTCCTGTGCCAAAGGTGCTCCCTCTTCTCTCCTGTCCTGTCACCACCTCTCTCTACAAACATCTCCCCCCAACGGCGTCTTGCATGAGCCCTGCATCTCCCCCACGAGTTCATCTATCCTCTTGCAACCTGTCTCCGTTTTGCCCTTAATGCAACTCTCCAGAAACTAGGACAAGTCCAATTCGGAATTCGTCTTCGTGGCCTCTAAACGTCACTTTCAAACGTCACTTCTGCTCACGGGGTAATTGGGTTTCGCAATTCACCAATCCATCCTCTATCTCTCTGGTATGTGAATTCTTCTCTTGCCTCAGCATACAACCTTCTGGGTCTGCGGTCTTTCTAACCTTTCAATTGCGCAGTCATCCCCAATTCCTGGTTGTGCACGCTACTTCGACTAAATCCATCCCCCTCCTAATCGCATTGAGCACCTCCCATCAGCCAACATGTCTTCAGAGAACGGTATCAATGGCAGCGGCACTCAGCTGTCTGCTGCACAAAGACTACAACAGATGCATACTGCGCACAAAGTCAGTGTAGATGAGGTTCCTGACGAGTCCGATTTGAAGCACCCGGCAGCGCCTTTATCGGAAACCCACGTCCTTGAAGACCTCGACGAACCAGCGCCCGCAAGTGAATGGCCTGCTACAATGTCTACCAAGGCAGCTGGAAAGCGCAAAGCGGATGCGCCGTCAGGAAAGGAGAATGAACCTGTCTTGGACCCTCAATCGACTACAGCTTTCCCTGGCTTAGGAGGAGCACCAAAGCCAGCACAGGCACCAGTTCTTGCTGGAATTTGGGGCGGGAAGCCTGCCAATGGGGCCAACAATGGCACTCCCACCAATGGCTCTGCGACGTCAACATCCGGTATGAACACCCCCAGCAGCTCGACACATTCGCCGGCAGTTCAGATCCAGGCTCCGCGACTTGTTCTGCAGAAGAATGAAGTTCTGCCACGCAACCAGCTCAAGAAGCCATTGCCAGACATTTTGAAGGATATCAATAAGAAATTGAGAACGAACTTGACAATGCGGACGGGAGAGAATGGCATCTTGGAGTTCAGAGAATCAAGTAATCAAAAAGAGGCCCTCAAGCAACAGGCCATCAGAGATTTGGGTGCTCAAATTGGTGCTAAGGTCAGTACTTCGAACCTCTGCTTGCGGAACTAAACTGACAACCCATAGTCTTCTGCCAAAGTCTCCATCCCAAAGTCAGCTAGAGCCCATATCATCGGAAAGCAAGGATCGACAATCAAGGGCCTGCAAGAGGCCACTGGAGCCCGAATCCAAATGCCAAAGATGGAAGACATGCCGCAAGGAGCCGACGAGGATGATGACATGATCGACATCGTGGTTGAGGGCAACCCAATTGCCATTCAAATGGCGAGGAAAGAAATTGCCAAGATTGCGAACGAGAGAACTCCTGCAGTCAATACAAGACTGCGCACTATTCCTGCCGAATTTTACCCCTTTCTTGCTGGGCCAGCAAGCTCGCTTGAGGAGTCGCATGGCGTTCAAGTTCGAGTACCCCCACATCACACTTGGACCTCTCAACCTCCTCCTCGGAAAGCTGCTGCAGGTCAAGCCGATTTCCTTCCAGCTTTCGGTGACAACCACATTACACTTGGAGGCGATCGCGCTGCAGTCCAAGCTGCCCGTGCTGAGCTTGAACGATTGACTCAAGAATTGAGAGAAAGACTGGCAGTTGAACAATATGCTGGAATTGACCGTGGTCAACATCAATATGTGATTGGTGACCGAGGTGTATCCCCCGAGGAATTCTTTGGCACTACTCAATGTGCCATCATTCTTCCAACCGACGACGGTGAAGATATCATCACATTCATCGGTCCTGCTGATAAGCTCAAGGCCGCGAAGGAGCACGCGACTGGCTTGGCCTCAACCATCAATTCTTCCTCAATGGATATTTCGAGGCAATTCCGCAATGCTCCAGGAGGTGCTCGCGTCCATGCTCGCAATGTTACCCAGTATCTTCGCGATCGCAAAGAAATTGAGAGACTCGAGTCTGCCCACAAGGCTAGCATCGTTACTCCGATTTTGGATGACGGCGCGGCTGCCTGGGAACTGTACTTCAGAGACAGTGCCAGCGGTATCCGTGCTAAGGACGAGATCAACCAGATTCTTGGAGCTCACCCACCCTCTCGAATGGCCACTGTCCCAATTGATCCTTTCTTCCATCGCCATATTCAACGCGACATCACTCCGCGCGTCAAGAAGGAATACGGTGTTCATGTTGTGATTCCGGATGCTTCTGAGCAAGGAGCTCCAGTTCTACTTGTTTTCGAGGGTGATTCTGGACTGGAGCCAGACTATCAAATTCCTCGTGACTCCCCGTCAGCCGCAGAAATCAAGGCCTTTAAGCAAGGCCTCGAGGACGCTCGGAGACACATCTTGGATATTATCAGCAAGCAAGCCGCCATTATCTCGACATCGATTGATGTACCCAAGATGTAAGTTTAATCCAATCGACTGACACAGGGACTGGCTGACAATTTTTAGCTTCCACGACAAGTTACGCCGATTCATTCAAAAGGAGCAGCAAGAACGTGCCGCAGATCAAATACCTGTGCGAGTCACTAATGCAGGTACTATCGTGACCCTCAAGGGTCCAGCCCCTGCGGTTGAGGCGTTGGCTGAGAAGGTCAATGCGTTTGTGGCCACGGCCATCGAGGACGAGAAGGAGCGTGGCTTCACAACCACTTTCGATTTCCCGCAAAAGCACGCCAACCAGCTCATCGGAAAGGGTGGTGCCAACATCCGAGACTTACGCGACAAGTTCGATGTTGAAATTAACGTCAACGACGGCGTCGTTGAACTGAAGGGCCCCCAAGCCAAGGCTGCAGCCGCAAAGGCACACATCTCAGCTCTTGGTCGCCAATGGGCCGATGAGGCAACCTACACTCTCAAGATCGACCCCAAGTTCCATCGTGAGCTGATTGGTGCTGGTGGTGCACAAATCAACAAGCTTCAGACGCGGTACAAAGTCCAGATCCATTTCCCGCGATCTGCCAAACCTGTGAAGGATGATCAGTCAAATGCTGATGCTGCGAGCGACGCTGGCCGAAGACCTCCAAGACGCGAGCAAGAAGCTGACGAGGTCACTGTCAAGGGTCCTAAGAAGGGTGCTGATGAGGCCAGAGACGAAATTCTGTCCCTCTACCAATACCTCAAGGACAACTCATACACCGCTGCAATTTCTGTTCAAGCCGGTCAAATTCCATCTTTGATCGGCCAGCGCGGTAGTGGCATGGACGAGATTAGACAGACCAGTGGCGCTAGAATTGAGATTCCAAATGCCAGAGATATCAAGGACCCAAGCACACGAGTCGAGATTCTGATCAAGGGTACATCATCTCAAGTGGCGCAAGCCCGAAAGTTGATTGACGCTAAGAGAGATGTCTTTGATACCACTGTCACTAAGACCTTGGAGGTGGAGAAGAAGCACCACAGAGCACTTATCGGTGCTGGAGGTAAGAAACACCCGAATTGTCATGTTGACCATTAGCTAACTCACCTAGGATCTGCTCTTCGTGACATTGTCGTCAATGCTGGAGGATCTGATGACCGCCGGGAGCTTGCAAGAACTGTTCAATTCCCCAAGGCTGAGTCTGATGGAAACCTCATCAAGGTCGAAGGAAAGGCAGATGTTGTTGACAAGATCATCGCAGCGATGGAGAAGATCGTTTCTGAGCGTGAAAGTCAATCCACTGAGTCTTTCGACGTACCAACTGAGAAGCATCGCTCGCTCATTGGTCGTGGAGGGGAGACGAAGAAGGATCTTGAGTCGAAGTTCAAGGTCTCGATTGATATCCCAAGACAAGGCAGCGAGCAAAGTGCGATCAAGATTACTGGTCTTCCATCGGATGTTGAGGCAGCCAAGAGCCATATCCTCAACCTCGTCAAGGATCAAGAAGGCGAGACTGTTCAGGTCCCAAGAAAGGTCCACCACACCATTGCAGACAACGGGCAATTCTTCAGAAGACTTCGCAACGACAACAAGGTCACAGTTGATCACGCAGGTCACAAGATTCCACCAAAGCCTGCAGCGCCAACCAACGTTCGTGGTACGGGAACCAATCTCCCTCTTCAGACAGACGAGCCTTCTGAGCTTGACGCCCACGTCTGGAACATCATCAACAACTCCGAGTCAAGCATTGAGGGTGATATTCCATGGATTCTACGTGGTCCTCCAGACAACGTTACAAAGGCCAAGGCAACCCTCGCGGCCGCCATTGAGGCCGCATTGCAGAACACCACCGCCGGCTATCTCATCCTGCCAGACCCAAGCACTTACCGATATGTCATTGGTCAAGGTGGAAATAAGGTCAACCAGATCCGCAAAGCTACTGGCTGCAAGATCACCGTTCCACGAGACCAGGCTGGTGGTGAAGCTATTGAGATCCTAGGAAGTGCTGAAGGCGTTGAGAAGGCCAAGGACCTCGTCCTCAAGGCTGTCCAAGACGGTATCAGCGGCAACGCAGGTGGCCGTGCTAACGGAAACGGTAACGGCAGCCATCCTCCAACCAGCAATGGAAACGGCAACTGGGACTAAATTCCATCCGATCCAGCGTTTGAGATTTCAAGGTGGAAGTAGATATTAGTGGATGGATGAACGGATTGCAAAAAAAGGGTTTCTCATATAGTCATCACGGTCGATCAACTTCAATTTCCTCCTTCATTCTTCTACGTTTTTACCTGTTCTTTTCATTCATGCGCGTACGTATAGCAGAGCGTGGGAAATTTTTCTTTCTTTCCCCCATATTTCCGTTGCATATTTGCGTTGCGATGCGTTTTGCGGGTTTGCGTGGGTTTGTATTAAAAATCAAAAGAAATTTTACTTTGCTTTTTCTACGGGTGAGATGAGGGGTGAAGGGTAGGGGAGTGGGGAAAGGAGGACTTGGCTTGGCTTCTTGAGTGTCGTTGATCTTTGCTGGGTGGCGGTGGTGATGATGGGTGTGGGTTGGTGGTGGGTAGTTAGTTGGTTGGTTGGTTGATAAAGAGTGGAGACGAATAAAATCGCAGCTTTGGGTATTTAACCATGAAATAACTAGTCCTGAATTATTTCGCAACATTGAAATAGTGACTAGTGACATACTTTAAATTCATATATTTTTGATACGTGCAAGCCAGGAACATAGACCAGACCGGGATGATTTGGTAGGGTTAAGAGTTCTCACGAATGCGTAGAGGAAACTGAACTCTCTGTACCTGAAGTGAAGTGAAGTGAATATCAGCAGTTGGTTTTGTATAAGTCACTTGCCGGGTTTCCAGCTATATATACAACGTAACCCTTTCTTCTTCTCTCCCAAACAATGCCCAGGTGTATACCGCATCCCTTACTACTCGAGTGCGTTCGTGCGTGCGTGGGTGTATACAAACTTTCACAGGCACTTTTTTTCTTTCTTTCTTTTTGTTATTAGATTGGATGGATGCTTGACAAAGTGGCCTATATATTCCTTTAGTATTTGGGAGAGAAGTTGTGGATGAGGTTGTCACCAAGGAAGGGGTGTGTTGTTGTTGTTGTCGCTTATTTTCCCATCGTCGTTTATTTACTTGTTTATTTGTTTTTGTGCTTTTTGAATTATCTCATGACTGGATATTTATCGTTTGTACTGTGTTGATTTGGTACAGAAGGTTGGGAGGTTGGGACATGGGGTGAAAAAAACCGGCCCCTACGAAGGAGGTGACGGTGACGGTGACTACACATACTAATGGTGATGTATCCTAGTTTGTGCTCTTTCGTTGTGTAGGTTAATTGGAAATATGATGGGTTACTTATATACTCTGTTTCGTCTTTTGATGACGTTTGAAGGAGTGGAGGCGGGCCGGGGGAAGGG
>JAFJYG010000627.1:0-32365 GCA_017366145.1 Cadophora sp. M221
GCAGGCAGGGCAGGCAGGGCAGGCCGGGCAGGCACTTTGGGCACTTTAGTGCGGTGTTGGCAGTGGGTGGGCTGGGCTTGAGGTGAGGCTTGAGGGGGCGGACAGGAGGGCAGAAGAAATTACAGCGCACGCACGGTGATCTCTGTCCCGGTTTGGTGGGCGGTGAGGCGGGAATACAGGAGGTGCGTCAGTCACTGCAGTGGAGTGTCAATCACCTGCCTGGGTGGTGCGGCTGGGAACTGCAGATGAAGGGACTTCTGTAGTACCATTGGCTGGGAGGGGATATATGGACCGATGAGGTACGTGCTATCTTGTTGTTGTTTCTAGCGCTGAGGCTAGGGAATACATAGAAGAGGAGATGTTGGCGGTAGTCTTGCTTCACTTCTTGCTGGTGTTGAGCGGATAGGGCACAGTAAACTCACTCACCTGCGGCGCTCGAGTACTGGAAGACAACACGACTGGAAGAGGGAAATGCTGAGGATCGGGAGGGAAGGATCTGACATCGAGGATCATGAGACGAGACATAAGCCTGCCACTGCCAGTCAGTGCCAGCCTGGACAGCAAACAGTCCCAGGTGAGTGGTCCAGTCAAGTCAGTGAGTGTGATATTGTCCAGCCATCAACCCAGCTCCTCCCTTCCCTTCCCAGCATTGCCAGCAATAACACCTTGGGACACCTCACAGTCGGCAATAGAATATATCCGACCAGGGTCAAGGACCAGCGTACCTGGCGCTCCATCAGGATCAGGCATTGCAGACTTCGGATTGGTGCTTTGGCAGTGGTGTTGTCGTCTTATTCGTCTTATTTGTGGGCGGTATGATAATTGCCAGGAGTGTGGACGGCCGTATAAAATCTACGCGAACCCCTGAATTGACATCAGGCCGGCTTTTGTTTGGTCCAGTTGTCACCAAGTCACTCAGTCACTCGCTTCTTCTCCTCGTCTCGCCTGCCAACGCATCGCATCTTCCTTCGTGGCTCGTCAACTCCAATACTTGGATACTGCTCGCTGTGCAAGTTGCCACCTGCAAGCCAGTCGATCCTTTACGATGATTGATATCCTCTTTCTTCACACCTTCACCCCCATTCTCCCTCATAAAGCAACGAATATTCTGCCACCTTGATCCAGATATAGTACCACCAAAACGAAAAAGCAACAAAATTCGCTTCACCTGGCGTTGCAGATTTGTTCATGGCTTGAACCATCCATCCATGACATATTTCATGCACACAGCTACATAAACCAGGAACCACCACCATCCTTTTGACAATCCGGATCAGCGCTGCACCTTCCCTCAAGCTTCATAATTGGTTCTGAGAGAGGTTGAATTGGACCCTTAGAACGGATCAGGTGATCCCGAGAGTTCCAAAGGTTTTGTTATGGCTTGAATTATTTCACTTGTCGTTCTGTTCTGTTATATTCCGTTCTACTCGATCATCATATACCGTGCCTGGGGTAATTGAGTCTGACAGGAAGTCCTCACTCGCATGGCTGGAGATGTCTCGTCTCAAATTGAGCCTTTCCCCGAGCCCATCAGCTGATTTTAGCGACATCTCCAATCAACTGCAACCACGACCCGAGACAGCTGCGGCAAGGCTGCATACCTGTCTCGTTCTCGTTGCCCATTATTCTTGCTTTTGCTTGACTTCCCATCCCGCTGTCATCTGTTGTTTCAGCCAGTGAGTCGGTCAGCAAAAAAAGTGTGTTCCTTGTGACGAAACGGCTGCTAGGAAACTTTGTTTCTGATTGGTTGTCTTTTGAACCTTCAATTCCTTCAAGGGCCTGACATTCACCCGATTGGAAGCGCTGTCTCTGTAAACACAGCCTAGCCATATCGACGTCCTCTACTTATCATGAGCTCACAACAAGACGCAAGTCTCGAGGATCCTTACATTTACCCTGCTATTACTGAGCCCGACACCATCAGATTGATACGGCTCGAGCCCTCACCAAACATCGAGTCCGAGCTGCGATGCAGCCTAATTCATGAGAACATACACCACTTCCAAGATGACACGGACAAACAGTATACGGCTCTCTCATACGTATGGGGAGATGCAAGCGACAGGCGCCAAATCTCGATCGACGGAAAGAGCTTATCCATCACAGCTTCACTCCACTGTGCTCTCCGTCATATACGCGATCCTGACCACTCTTCAACCGTCTGGGCGGATGGCGTTTGTATCAACCAGGCATCTAGTTTGGACCGCAACTCACAAGTCTCGATGATGGGTTCGATTTACCAAACAGCACACCGCACCCTCGTATTCCTTGGCACATCAACCTCAGCTAGTGACGAAATAATGGCCGAGATCCGCATCAAAACACCCGGTATAGCACCCTCCGAATTCTATGAGAAGGTAGAGGCCCATATCCTCAGTAGGCCGTGGTTTTCGCGCGTGTGGACTCTCCAAGAACTCGTCCTCTCGAAGAATCCATTGCTGCAAATGGGCACAGCCCGGATAGATTGGGAGACATTCTCTCGCCTGACGACTATCAATTACCTACGGCGAATCTTTGATCTGGGCATGATCAGGAGTTCCTTCAAGATCTATAAAAACGCTAGTCGGGGCATTACAACTTCCACGGCTTTCCTCCACAACATGCTCAGCCTGCGTCGAGGCTCCGGAGTCTCAGACCCAAGAGACATGATATTTGGACACCTGGGTCTCTGCCCCTTGGCACACAAGGCTGCAATCCAATCGAAAATACCAGTCGATTACGGCAAGTCTGTTACCAAACTCTACGAAGACGTCGCTCGCCAGATCATACTGGACGAAAATGGCTTATCACTCCTCGCGGATGTCGAGTGGGTGCCGCTCGAAGAACGAAGGACCGGAATTCCATCTTGGGTACCAGACTGGACAGTTTATTACAAGGACTCATCTTCTTATGGGGCAAAGACGGGAGATTCGCGTCCCGTGTTCACAGAGGAGCAGATGTTTGAGCATGCGCACGTTCTCACGGTCCGCGGGACACATCATGGAACAATTGAGCTCCTATTACCAGACCCATCAAACAGCACTGCCAGAGATGATCTCTCGGATCTGTATTGGGAGATGACCGAATTGGATATTCTCTCCTGGGTCGCGAAGCCTGAATCCCAGCACACCGCCAACGCAATATTCACCTCCTTCTGCGCAACATGCGAGAAGTTGCAAATCTCTATCTGGGAAGACCAGCGTCATATTCAGTACCCCTCCATACCTCCCATCACCCCCGAATCCCGGCAATACGACACCCAACTTTTATCGCTGCAAATACCATACCAGGCGCGCGTACTCGTCTCGCGTCTCTACGCTCGTTCACAAGGAATTCCAGAAGAGACGAAAGCTCTCCTGCCAACGGATCTCGCAACCCTCCTTTTGAACATGTTCATGAACCTGAGGGGTACATGTCATACCAAATATGACTCTTCCTCAATCACTGCTGTCCTCAGCACTGGGCGGGTAACTGTTGTGCCTCAGCTGGCGCGCAGAGGCGATATTCTATGTGTGATGGACGGGCATGAGAGAGAGTGCATTGTGCGGCCGTGCGAGAGCCAGAATCCTACACTTGTCAAGCAAAAGGAAGACGGTGTGGCGGAGAATGTTCTGTGGGTTGCGCTCGCTCCGATGTCTGAGTTTCAGGGAGAGGCAGGTTGGGAGCTGGTGTTTGGTAGAGAGGACGAGTTCCGAGATCGAGAAACTGTTTTTCACATCCACTAGAGTTTTTGCAGAAGGATCTTTGCAACTACGTGGCTCCCGGGCAACACTTCGACAACAGTCAATTGTGATCCTCCAGTTATAGGTTCAGAGCTAGAGATGGGTGAAGCGAGGAAGCCAAACAACACCCAAAGTTCGGTGTCAAGTTCCTCCCGTCTTCTTTTATTTTCTTCTTTTGCAGCGAGCTTAACCTAACGACGGTATTTCTACGAGTTCTAACTGCAAGAAAAGGGAAAGCCATGAATGATGCCGTACATGAATACATAATCGTTGATATCGATGATTGGATACTGCAAACCCAATACAAGTATTTTGCCAAGGGTTCTGCGGCGGTGAACCTCCAGCGCGAACGCCTCATGCTCTAGGGAGAAAATCTGCCTTATCTGTCTCCTGCAGGTCACCTCAGCCTGTCCGTCCAGCTATTTGTGAGGGCTGATGCGTTGGCGTGCTATCTCAGCGAGGCTGTGAACCGGCGGCTGCACCTCATCATTGGTCGGCCTCTTGAGATTCCCTTACCCTCCTCACGAAATGTTCAACTTCTACCTACCTCTACAAAACCAATGACACCTCCAACACTACAGTTCTCGCCAGTACAGCCCGAATTTGTCTATCCGGCGTCAACTAAAAGTGAGTATCTTTATCAGCCAACAGAATGGATCCGCTTTCCGCTCTGGCTGTGGCAGCCTCGCTCGTCCAGTCTGTATTTCATTGGACGCCTCATTGCGACGAGTGCCGAAGTCCTTCGCTCGGAAGGGGGAACCTTGCTTGAGAATGACAATCTCGAAAAGATATACCAGAAGCTGGAAAGACTTGGTTCAAGCCTCGAAATTCCATCTCAACAGCAACAGGAACAGGAGCCGGCAGCACACGAGTCGCAAGCTTTGTCGCCGCCTTCAGATCATGTCACTGCTATGAGTCAATTGTCGGTTGCTTGCAAATCCGATTGTAACGAACTGCTAGAAATTCTCCAGAAGCTGAAAGTCAGCGATGGACCACAACGGCTCTGGCGAAGCGTCAAGGCATCTCTCAAAGAAGCTTCAAACAGACCGAAGGTGATTGCATTAGAGTCGAGACTTGGACGAACGCAACAGGCCATGACAATCCATATCGGAGCTATCCTAAGGTGGGTCAAACCCTCAAGTCCCAGTTACGATTTATAGTGCTGATCAAAGCAGGGAACAAGTGTTTGAGGTAGGCCAAACGCTCAAGTCTCTGCGACGTGAGAACAAGGAACTGCATTTCGCCAACGAGCAGAGAATGGTGGAACTGTCTGCCGGGATCGAAAAACTCCAGATTGATATTCGGAAGATCTTCCAAGAGCCAAGGACCTAGCGAAGTGAGCTCGTCGATTTAAGCAATTCGCTCGGATGCTTTCACCAAATCATCTCATCTAGCGAGCAGTACAAGCAACAAGCCATTCTAGCAAGTTTGAATTATGATCGGCGCATGTCTCGCCATGAAGCGATTACGGATGCTCATCATGATACCTTCAAGTGGATCTACGATGCAACAGTGTCTGGGTTCTCCACCTGGTTGAGGACACAGGATGGGGTTTTCTGGATCAGCGGTAAACCAGGCTCGGGGAAGTCAACACTCATGAAGTACATCACACACAGTCAAGAAACACGTCAAATTCTCGCTGGGTGGACAGGCTCGGAAGGGGTTACTCTCTTGTCTCATTACTTCTGGGGCTCAGGTACATCTATGCAGAAGTCCAAGCAGGGACTGCTCCAGTCTCTCCTCCATGATATCTTCCAAGAATACCCCTCATACATCCGTATTATGTGCCCAAAACGATGGGCAGGGACAAAAAATGGTCTAGCTTCAAGGGCTGAATCATGGTCAATTTCAGAAATGCTGGCTGCATTCGAGACAATTGTTGACCAGGAGAGCATGACGGCCAAATTCTGTGTTTTCATTGATGGCTTAGACGAGTACAATGGCGAATTCTCGGGGCTCTGTGACATGGTTAAGCGTATTTCGAAGTCTTCGAATATCAAAATTTGCATCTCGAGCCGGCCACTGAACGCGTTTGAGAATGCTTTTGGACAGGAATCTTCACAAAAGCTGTATGTGCATTCATTGACCTCCAACGATATCCTGAAATTCGCTCAAGATCGACTCCAAAGCCACTGCAGATGGGCAGCATGCGCCTTCGACGATGCCCAGAAGCTTGCCTTGGTTGAAGATCTTGGCTCTCGCTCGGAGGGTGTATTCCTCTGGGTGTTTCTAGTCACAGAAGAACTCAGGAGAGGATTGGACAATGATGACAATATATGCCATCTGCAACGACGACTGGAAAAGCTGCCCAGAGATCTAGAGAGGCTTTTCAATCATATCCTGGCATCAGTTGAGGAATTCTACCACAACGAAATGGCTGACATTCTTCAAATCGCTCTTTATCCAAAAGCACCATTACAGGTCCATATTTATGGGTACCACCTCCAACAATACTATGACGAATCTGACGTTCTCCGTGGCCCTGTCGAAGTTCTGTCAGTCATGGCATAGTCAAAACTCCTCAACCGAACCCGCGTTCAAATTAATGCTAGAACGAACGGGCTACTCGAGAGGCGAGGCCATTATGTGGAGTTCCTACACAGGACTGTGCGTGACTACTTATTGACACGAGACATGTGCGACTTCCTGGCTGCCAAATCGACGCCAGACTTCGACGTCAATTATGCAATCAGTAGAGCGTATGTGATCTACATCAAGTCAACACTTTTCCCAGCGGGATTTTCCATGATATCCGACGCGGAGTATGAGGGCACTATCATTGACTACCTCGAAGAAACTCTGTCGTGTACCTCTAAAGCGGTGCATTGCACCACCGATCTAGTATTTGAACTGCTCGACGAACTAGAGAGTACACTTGTGGAAATGTCCAGGGAATGGGAGCCGCTGTGCCCTCGACGCATGTTCCGCGACTTGGTTATTCAATCTAACTTACCAGCTTACGTCTCCATGAAGCTTTCAGACCCAGCTTACCGCGATCTGTCCCCAGTTTCCCCTCTTTATGTCGCTTCGAAGGCATTTACTTATACCCCTAGCACTATAAAACTACTTCTTGAACATGGCGAGCTTCCCAATCAACCCGAAGACATCCAGGTGATGCTCGCCCCTTGGCTTTCGTTTGTGCGTGAGGTATCTCCATGGGGGCAATTGCGAGGAAGAAGATTCTCATCAGCGCTCGAGTGTGGGCTCTTTTCCATCTTTCTGGCTCATGGAGCCGATCCGAACGGCCAACTTCCAGTCACTCCTGGCTACAGTCTGACGGCTTTTGCGATTTATCTCCAACTCACGTTTTCCACCCACGTCTCGGAAATATCATCAGAGACGTATCTTCACAGCCTATCGTCATTCTTGGAAAGGAATCCCGATTTTTCAGCATGCGTGAGACTCGACGACTACTTTTACCAGCAAAAGCCCGCAGATGAATCATACAAGTGGTGGCCAGACCAAGGCGAGTCCTCGACGGTCTTGCGAGCCTGTGATGGTCTCTCCAGTGTACGATCTAGACCGCCGCTGCGCGGGATGATACCATCACGACGGTTGAAACTCCTCTCACGCGTCGTGGAAATGATAATCCGTGAAGGTGTGAAGAGGAACTGGGATTTAGAGTTGCTTCCCTACTTCGCGAGAGGTCTTCCCTGAATACATAGCAAAGCGAGTTTTAGGTAACTTAGACATGAAAAAAGACACCTAGAGTAGGCTCGTAGTACGGAAGGTGGTCAGAGGAGTTAATAGAGATGATGACAGCAAGACAATATGCGGAAGAGATTCGGGATGGTGAGTGAAGATATGGAAGATGATCCCACCCGAAGAGGACTTCATTTATAGACCGTGAAGAGGATTCCCTGTCTCTTGAACGCTGAAGAAAGATCGACATGATAAGACTTGACATAAACAACCCAAACACCACCTGAACGCCTTACAGTACCTGCACATCCATCCATCGTTTCTTTACTCAATCAATCATCCTTGGAAGCAGGCTTAACCTCCCCAACCTTAACACTCTCAACCTTCTTCGTCTCGGCCTCAAAAGCCTCATTCATAGCCGCCTCAGCCTCATCATCATCAAACTCATCCGCTTCATCCTTCTTGACCACCTTCTTCACAACCTCCTCCACCTCCACCTTCTCCTCGGCTTTCAAAAGCTTCTGCCCACCCAACCCCCAATCCACACACCCATCCGCACCATACCTATCTTCCAACCAGACATTCGTCTTCAAGAAATGCCCACAGTCGAACCAGCCCCTACTCGCACTCAGCGGACTCGGATGCACACTCATCAGCACAAGATGTCTCTTCCTATCCACCTTGCCTACCCTCTTTCCAGCAGGCGTACCCCAAGCCAGGAACACCACGCCCTTGGTCCGCTTCGCAGCGACGAGATCGATGACCTTCTGCGTGAACTTCTCCCAGCCGCGGTTGGAGTGTGAGTTGGGATCGTGCGCACGGACGGTGAGGCAGGTGTTCAGGAGGAGGACGCCGCGCTGGGCCCAGGGGGTGAGGAGGCCGCTGTTGTTCGGGGGAGGGACGAAGGAGGGGTAGTCTCGCACGAGGGCTTTGTAGATGTTCTTTAGGGACGGGGGAGCAACCGTAGGGGATTGCACGGAGAAGGAGAGGCCGTGGGCTTGGTTGTCGCCGTGGTAGGGGTCTTGGCCGAGGACTACGGCTTTGACTGTGTTGAGGGGGGTGTGTCTGGACCTGAGGGGGGAAGTTGGGCGTTAGTATATACTTCCTGCTGCAGCTTGATCCTTGGAAAGGGGGTGGGAGGAGAGCAATGGAAAAGAAGAGGCAGGTCAGAGGGAAGAGAAAGGGCAGAAGAACTGCGTGAGAGGAGGGAATAGAAAGCAAAACGAACCAAGAATAAACATCCTCCTCCTTCGGAAATATCTTCTTCCCACTCTCCCTCTCCCTCTTGAGGAACCTCTTCAGATCGAGGAATCCCACACTGGTAACCTCGTCTCTCAATTCCTTCAGCCAGCTCTCATGCAGGGTGTCGATCTCCAGCTTCAGGAGATCTTTCTGCTCGGCGGTGAGGGTTTTCACCCATTTCTCCTTGTCGAAATTGACGGCCGTGTGTGTTGCGGTGGTGGATTTGGGACCACCGCCAGAGGTATTTGGGACAGGCTTGGGGGCACCGAAGAATGAGGTTATACTACCGTTTGCCTTGGGTTTCTTTGCGTCTGAGGTGGGTGTGTCTGTGGCTTTACGTTTGAGAGACATGGTGCAGATGTGGATGGGAGAATGCAGGGAATTTGGAGGTGTGCAGTACAATAGTACTCGCAGGAATTGTGGACGGTGAGCGGCGGTCAAGCAGACCAGTTTGGCGGTGGAGCTCAGGGTTGGAAATACTCTTTTACTCTTAGTGCGGAGCGGAGAAGAGGAGTTCAAGATCCAAGATCTAAAGTGTGGAGGTTGGTAGAGGCGAGAATTCGGAAAGGAGCAGGCAAGGTGGTTGAGTTTAGTTGAGGTACAGTAGCGTGGTGGAGCTGACTAGGTAGGTATTGAGCTGAGCTCAGCTAAGCTGAATCGCGAGGTAGGTCGCGTCAAAATAATCCATGACGCGAAGCGAAGCGCGTAAAGAGTCTCGCGAGGTCAGAGGTCCGAGCGAGAACCGTGATCTGCCAATGGAAAATGGATGAGGGGAAAGAATATCAGAAGCCAAGATTAAAGCTAGATAGCTGTAAGAATCATTCATTGTCACCCAATGACTCTGGTGATTTTCATAGAAACAGATCTCAATGGCTTGATCTGAAGGAGTCAACAAATGGAGTTGCATCATCTGAGAAGATTCCAATAGGTATTATGATTGATATCTAAGTATTATACAAGATAGCCATCTCACCAGCCATCAATCAAAACACCGCCCAATTCGCTATGCTGAAATGCAATCAAGCCACCTCCAGCCAGGCCTTTTCTTTTCTTACGCCCCAAAATCAAATCCCAGAATGGAGTGGTATCATATTTTTACACGGCCGTCAACTTCCTCTCCGCTCTCTCGTTCACACTCCTGAATGCTCGCTTTCCAACCTCGTAACAACTGATCATGATTGCACATGATGGTGCGATCTTCAGCGTTCGAGGGATCCATCCTCGCCATAACCCGCCTAGTCCTTCTTCTCTAAAGATGTGCCACAAGAATCTAGGCATTGATCGTTCTTCGGGTGCTAGTACCTTCTCAGCTCCTATGGTATTTCCCGGCTCGAAAACCTGCCTCCTCGTCTTGCCTACGTCGAACGGCATTGTCAGGATCGATGCAACTGCTCCCGATGAAGCGCCTGCAACAAAGCTGTCCAGGAATGTGTTGTAGTGATTCTCTCGACTTTGAGATCTGCTCCTCGCTCGTGCCCTTGATCCATCAGCCGATAGAGACCGTCCTCGTCCTTTCTCTCTAGCTTCCGTCAACATTCCTCGAATGCTTTCATACCCTAGCCAGTAAATCCCCGAGAATGGCACATCTCTCCACATTGTCAAAGTCAAACCCCTCCATAAGGACGTGTATCCGTGAGAAGCTATCATTTCTCCCATTCCTTGAACCGTCTCTGCAAAATGCGCTCCTCCAGTCGATCGACTTGCCTGTAACCTCGTCCTAAACATCTCGATAGGTCCAACAGCTGTAGCTGCAACTATTCTTGCCGTAGCTCCAGAGATGAGAGGTGCGTATGTATCTGAGAAATATCGATTGATCGGACTCCGATTGTTGAATCGTAACCAGTCGTATCCAGTAAAGTAGATGATATTCGCTGGCACGGTCATTACCAAAGTCGGCGACAGTCCTCTCCACAAAGAGGTCACTCCTTCATTCCGTGCAATCTTCCGTAGTCCGTCGAATGTTGAATTGTAGGACCGCTTCTGTGTTTCCTCCACTGCACATTCCGCTCCAATCTCTCCAATTCTAGGAGCTGCCATACAGTATTCGACATTGTTCGTAGCAAAGAAAACCTCCCTACAACATGCCGTTACCCCTAGATTCGGAGGAAGTGTGCTGAAGGACCGCGGCGAGGATGCGGCGAGCTTCGAGATTGTGGCAAGTGGTGATGGAGTCGTAGGTTGGGACTGTAGTCGAACTCGGACAACATCAAGGGGTGTCACTGCAAAATATTAGCATTCACCTCTTAGCGCATGCAGTCCAATGCTCACCCAACAGTGAAGTCAACAAACTCCCAGACATGGCTGATAACATCTTTTGCCCCGCCGTGATGCCGATATCGATGTCCTCATTATCGCCGGACATGGCTATTGTTGAGGATTCTCCCGGTATGAGGTTATCTCCATGTATTCTGTCATGTCCCTGACCACCCAAAGTCTCCCTGTGATAGCTTGTGGCGAGATCCTCGTCGGAATGCGCAGGACTATCCCAATGACCCGACATCGACAGTTGACCTTCCTCGAGATGCCAGAGATGATACCTGTCGTCCAAGAGGTCCACTTCGAGGTCGTGGTTGTTGTCGTTTGTTGTCGTGGCCTGCGGAGGATGTTGATTCGGAGAGGAGTCAAAAGGCAAAGTCAAAGTGATGATGCCGGCAATACTAGATATTTCCATGGATCGGAGCCGAGCTCTGCCAGAAAAATCCCAAAGCAGTTTAGACAAAGGGATTTGGCGGGAGTCGGCCGCTCAGCCGGCGATGACGGAGTTGATAACGGATCGGCGAATGATTTCGCTTCGGACTTAAGAATTGATAAGGGACCTTCAAAGTAATAGGCAGCATTCGTTTTGTATCAACAACAACATCAGCCACAACCATCAAGATCAAGGCTTGCACTCGCATTTCCTATAAGACTCCTCTAGATTGTTCAACACCTAGAATGGAAGACACAAACCCAGAATTAGAGCAGTTCCGCCAACAATGGAGAGCAGAAGTTTCCGCAAGGACCCATACTGAGGGGAATAGAGAGCCAAAGTCAACAAAGGTACATCGCAAACCCCCGCCCATCACCAGTCTCGCATCCACCAGCAGAGGGGTGAAGCCTTCACAGGAAGAGGAAAAAGCAGAGCCTCCTACCTTTCACTCACCAGATGGATCTCGAGAAGACTCGGGACATGGGGAGAGCTCGAAGAGCATGGCGAGAGAGCCACAGTCTGCCTTGGAGCACTACGAGAAAGCGGTAGAGCGAGAAACTACAGGTAAACTCGGAGAAAGCTTGAGTCTCTACCGTAAAGCTTTTCGCGTAAGTCGAGGTTGTTCTGCTCAACTAGCAAATCACTAACTCTCGCCAGATGGATGATCGAGTTGATCAGAAATACAAGAGCAAACATTTCCCACCTTCATACTTTGCCTCTAAACCTCCCAATCCGAATCCATCAAGCGCCCCCGTTACAGTCCCGAATACTGCCCACCACTCCCTAGACGGGCCCTCACAGACTATTAAACAGCTTATCGGGGCCTTTTCAGGTCTATCGATCGAACCAGCTCCACCAGCCATTGAAGGCACACCTGCCCCTCCTTGTCCGATCGCTACCCTACCAGAAGAAATCCTCGTCCATATATTTACAGATGTTGCGGTCCTGGATGTTTCTTCGTTTGTTAGACTTGCACAAGTTTGCAAGCGGATGGCATACTTGGTGGCCACAGAAGAACAAGTTTGGAAACGAGTCTGCTTCGGTTCTGAAGTTGGGTTCGGAGCAATGCACTTTCAGTGGCAACGAGAAGTTCTCGGTGGCCCGTTGAAAGAAGAGGAAGCAGACTTTGATGACTCCGATGAAGAAGTCACATTGCCCCCTCTAAAAAGCGCAGCAATCACAAACATATTGCACAAGAATGCATATTCATCCTCCTGGCACCAGATGTTCCGGACCAGACCAAGAGTACGCTTCAACGGTTGCTACATCAGTACTGTCAATTACATGAGAGCAGGACAAGCATCTCAATCTCAAGTCACATGGCATAGCCCTGTCCATATCGTCACATACTACCGGTATTTGAGATTCTTTCGAGACGGAACTGTCATCAGTCTTCTCACAACGAGCGAGCCTGCTGAAGTAGTTCACCATCTTACCAAAGAGCTACAAGAGACCCACCGAGGAGGCACCGCACCCCATCTACCTTCAATCGTCATGCAACATGCATTACGAGGGCGGTGGCGTCTCTCTACCACAACTGATAACCCCAACGTGGACATCAAAGATGCCGAAGGCGACGTCTTCATCGAGACGGAAGGGGTACGCGCACAGTACATGTACCGCATGAAACTTTCCCTCCGTTCTGCAGGCAAGGGCGCGAGAAACAATAAGCTTGTATGGCAGGGGTTCTGGAATTACAACCTTCTGACTGATGATTCTGGAGAGTTCACTCTGAGGAATGACAAGGCCTTCTTCTGGAGTCGTGTGAAGAGTTATGGTGATGGAGCATGAGGAATGGATGCCTACCAATGTCCATAGCAGCGACCATCAGCCGAGATGGCCCCAAATGAAACAAGTTTGCAGAGGCCAATATACTTGAGACCGGGCAAAGATCTGGTGCACTGGTCTTAGGTTGTCAAATTATAGCCAAGGTAAGGGATTGTGGCCTTTCAAACCTTCTAGAGCAATGACAGCAAGGTAGGTTCGTCGGAAAGTTTGCGATTGATCTGTTGCGTGCTGCGTTCAGTAGCTATGACTTCTCGCGAAAGCATCAGCAAACTCTCCCAAGTCATGTCGATCTTTTCATGGAAACTACACATGAATCTTACCTTCCAATCAGCTATTATCCTGAGCCAGATGATGTCTTTCCTTCGTGGTTGTCGTCTACCATGACGACTGCACATGAAGTCCTCCCAGCGACAAGTGCGCATCGGGTGATAACTTGCTGTTGTCGAAATAGACGAAACTCCCCACAGTCGCCGTGGGAAGGTAGTCCTAGCCGGAGAGGAAACTTTCGGGTTGTTTCTTCAGAAATGGAGAAGTTTCTTCTATCCACTTTATGTTTACTTGAAGCCTAAGGGAGGATTCTTAAGCTTGTTCTCACCCTATAGTTCAGGATGAAGTGGAATTATTTAGGGACCTTGGGGTCATGCGCTCGCAAGAAGAAGACGCGGGGGGAGTGAGCTGCATTGCGACTGATCATTTCTTTTATCATGACTTACTGCGTTCCTTTCCAATTCCCCAGACTCAAGAAGTCGCATACATCCCGTTCAATCCTTTGCGAAGGGGTTCCTCATGACAGGCTCAAGCTGTACGAACACCCTGCGCCACATCACCAATGCCGCCCGGCAGTCCGATCTCCCCCAACATCCATCTAACATCACGCAGTGGCATTCGCGGCACCAAGGGAATACTCAAGATCCCCTGTTTAAGCGAGAGGCCGGAGCCAACCTCGTCCCGCGAAGCTTCGACGCCAGTGTCTGAGGATCCGAGGATGAAACAAGCAGCCTCACCCAACCACGAGTCCTCGTTCGATATTTCCTCTTGAGGGTTTCCGTCCCCTCCCACGCCCACGCCATCTGAACGCACCTGTTCGCCAGCTGGGCCGAGCTTGGCTTTGGTTTCACGGATCTGCGTACGGGGGTGGTGATGTGACGATTCATGAAGCGGAGTTCATGGCGTAGACTGAGGCCACTAGGCGGTCGTTCTAGAAACAAATGAATATAAGGTATGTACATCCCTTGTCCCACTGGATAGAGTGAGATGGACACCCACGTCAAGTTCGACATTTTGACTTCTTCGGTACGGTTACTTGCTAATCACCATTCGCTGATAAAGCTGGTCACGAACTGAGTTCTTGAAGTTTACTTTCTGATTTCTGCGGTTGACCTGAACACTGGGCATCCATTTGTTCGGTTGAGCCAGCCTTACTTCCCTGAAAGAATTAAACGTAGAGATATACTTTTGCGATTTACCTCATTGTGTTCTTTACCTTTCCGTTCACCGCTTCTTGGATCATACGATGAACGCCATGTTCTAGATGCGATTTACTGGCACTAGTTACAATAGTCGAACACTTAAGTAGAAGTACACAAGATCAGCAACCCTCCTCGGACGCGGAACTTGCCTTGCCTCTCGGTTTCTCCCCCGACATCCTTGATATCGAATGGTTAAGATGGAGAGACTTCTATTCTCGATATTCGCGGTCTCAATGCTCATCTGCGCCGCCACTGCAGCATGTTCACCACCCAACATCCGGCTTGCTGTAGGCGACACCAAATTCTCAGTCCCTTTATTCAAGGATTGCAGTTTTGGGGATCCAGCAGCCGTAACACCAAATAGTACGTCTCATCCTCTTTTCAGCTCCCTTCCGTCATCTTGTCATTCACAGCGCAGTCTAACATGCCATCAGAAAATCCCCCAGCGCCACCAACAGCCAAATCCGCGTCCGCCGACTACAGCGGATTCGTGGACTCATCTGGATCCGCGTTGAATTCCGACAGTACTAAGAAACTGCTCGCGTTCTTTGGACAGGCTGTGAAGCTTGATGTGTTGCTGGAGCAGACGATATGTACGGTTACGGATACGGATAATGGGATATTCGTCGTTGAGGATGGGGATGGGAAGGTTGAGGGGCAGGAGGAGTTGGATGAGGGGAGTGAGGTTGAGGTTGGGAGTTATAGATGTATTATTGATCTTTAAGGGGGTGTGGAGGATGTGAACGAGCTTACATGCATTTTCAGGAGGATATTGAAAGTGAGGACGAGTGGAATGGAGGGGAGGAGATTGCCAAGCGCAATACATGAAGCGACTATTGAAGACGAGGGTCCTTGAGCTGGGAGCTCGGATCTATACCCGATTGTCGCTGCATTACTTGAAGGGCCCGGAGAGTTACGGCCCGTGAGTACTATGGCCTTTGCTTCAGCCTAGTATCATACGCTACTGCTTCGAATTCGAAAGTACGTCGGATGCCGAATACTAGAGGGGGTCGAGTACGGTGGAACACAGCACACCTGAACCACACGATGGTTATTCACTACATCAGTGGTAGTGGAGGCCCTAGGAGGAGGAATAGCACTTGATGTATATCCATGCCGCAGTACAAATTATACCCGATTTTCTCTTGACTGGTTTCTCGGCCATGTTCAAGTTGAAATCAAATGCAGTATTGAGATCATACTCTCCAGCACCCTTCCATGGCGTGAGATACTGGAGAAGGAACAAGAATAGTTCTACACTGTGACTGATTTCCTCTGTATCTTTGACAGATAAATATTACCAAATATTGAGGGGAAGGTTCACTGGAATGGGCCGCTATGTTCTACAACAATTGAAACTTGTCGTCCTCTTGGTTTTTCAATCCCACGTTTTTCTTTTAGAAGGGGTATGATCTTTTTAATTTGCGAGCGAGAGGGGGTGAATTGGATTTTCATGATTGACGTACCTCGCTTCAAGAAGACTCTCAAGTTGCTTCATCATCTCTACTCTCAATGCATTAGAACTTTGAAATCTCGTTCTCACGTACTTTTAAAACAAAATGTTACATTCCCACGCCTAACTTGAGCACTGAGTCCATCATTCCTCCCTACATCTCACCCGCGGAGAGAATGCTACAAGTCCAGCTGGGGTGGTCAAATACAGGTGACCGATAAATTTCAGCCACTCTTACGATTTTACAGCTACAATAAATTAGTCAGAATATCATGCTAGTACAAGATAAAAACGACGCCATGTGAAAAGGTATCTCTCCAAACCGCCCATGTCCCTAGAACCTGAACGTGTCACCGTTCAAGCGGAACACTTTCCAAGATCGCAGAGAGTGAGTGATTGCCCGCTAAGGTTTCTCCTTCATCCTTGCAGAACGTCTCCTTAGATTTAGTTGACCTTCCATTCTGCACACGTGACGGGCCAGCCCGGCACGTAGTTCATCTGAAGTCATCTCCCTCGACATCTCTAGCTAGGCTCTTGAGAGATATATGTGAGTGGAGTAACGTTGCGTCATGCCAGGGGCCATTTATTCTGGGGTTCCTGAATCTTGTGATGGATGCAGAATGTAGTCTTGATAAGGTTTGGCCGAGAAATGAAAGATAATTGTGTTCTGCCGGTAAATTTGGTCGGGTGAGGAAGGTGATCGATAGGATCTGCACCAGACAGACTACTTGCAGAAGCTTCATTTTAATGAGCAAATCCAATAGGAAATCAGACGTTCCATTTTCGACAATTGGAAAGAATTATAGCCGTGCTCCAAGGGCTTGAAAATCTTGGGATTTGATTGTGGCATGTTCCTAGTTTCTTTTATTGGGCGGTGCTTCTGCGTGGGTGGACGTAAATAGCGGGCGGGGTTTGTTTTCTGGCTTCGCTTACAAAACAGGGAATAGACATCAGTCCCAGACGATGTTTGGTAGCCAGGTCATCAGAGGTTATCGGTACCTGAACAAGTAGAACAACCCCTATTCTGTTCAACGGCTGAACGCAGCATGGAGTGAGCCCTCCCTGTCGCTGCCTAAAATTCGACCCAACACAAAAGCAACTCAAGTCCAATCGGCCTCCACGCTCAGAAACAACATAGACCCCCGTGCTTGTGACATCTGGAACTGAGCAAGAACAATGTTAGACTAGGCGACCAAGACTTTTAATACCATGTCTAGACTTTACCTGAAGTGTTGCAATGTCCGGCATGGATGTATTGTCAAAGACTTGCGGATGGGAAGGAGGACTTATCGCTGGTTATGTTCCTGTGCTCGATGTCGGTTGACGTAACGTTGGTCTGAATTTTTGTGACCTTCTGCACTTTGGAGTTTGGAATGCCCCTTGAAAGGGATTGTCATTGAAGTGATGGATCAGAAATATATATATGCATGGTCGGTTCTCTTGCGTCTGTTTTTTCTTTAAGTCCCTCAGCAGTAGGCACGCCCCAGTATTCCTCGTCCCATAAGTCCCTTTTCCTAGTCCATCATGGGATATAAATTATTAACTTCTTTGCTCTTCTCTTTCTTCACTCTGCTCAACATAATCGCAGCTGCTCCAACAGGTAATTCAACTAGCTCTATCCAAATAGAAGCGGAAAGCCAAAGCAAGGCTGCAATATCAGGTTACAGGCATGCAACATATTTTGCAAATTGGTAGGCGCTATTCGACATTGAATTATTGGCCGGGGAGACAGAGACAGACAACCTGCTAATAGAAATAGGGTCATCTACTACCAGCCACAGCAGCTTCCAGCTTCAAAGCTTATTCATGTGCTTTATGCGTTTGCCAACATACAGTATGTGAACTCCTGCCGTTGCGATACTGCTGTTGTATTTCTCTCTAAGATACGACCTCAAGTCACATGCTGACCTTTTCTAGAACAGACGGCACAGTGTAAGCTGCTTGGGCTCCATTCGTACCAATCCAATTCTAAGAAAATGCCCCAGATACTTCACAGACACTTACGCAGATCTTCAAAAACACTACGCCACCAACTCCTGGAACGACGTCGGCAACAACGTCTACGGTTGCATCAACCAGCTCTACAGCCTCAAAAAAGCCAACCGCCAAATGAAAACACTCCTGTCCATCGGCGGCTGGACATACTCCACGAACTTCCCAGCCGCTGCCTCAACAGCCCGGACAAGAGCAAAGTTTGCCTCGACGGCTGTACAATTCGTGCAAGATCTGGGGTTTGATGGTATTGACATTGATGTAAGCCTTGCATTGTTTACTTTCGCCTAACTCCTAATGCCTGACACCATCGACGGGTTTGCTGACATGTTCACTACTTAGTGGGAATACCCCACCGACGACACACAAGCTTCCAATTTTGTCTTACTATTAGCAGCCGTCCGCTCAGCACTCGATACATACTCCGCCACTTACGCAAACGGGTATCGCTTTCTCATAACCGTCGCTAGGCTGCTCCAAAATTCTTGGCAACCCATTGGGTACCTAAGTAAAAGTGTGTCTTAATTATGATTTTATTAAGTGTATTATGAAGTGTATTATGAGGTGTATAATAATAAGTATAATAATAAGTATAAATATTATCACAATAAGAATATTTTAATTAAATTAATTTTGAAAATCGATCAGTAAAAAAATTAGTAAAAGAGCACGAACGGGCCAGCCGTATATTAAGTCTGGCTCACTGGGAGGGCTGACCCGTTTGTGCTGGCCCGGACAGTGTGCTAGCACAACTGGCTTGGCACGCAATGTATGCCAGACCAACTGTGCCAACACTGCTGCTGAAGTCCCAGCACTCCCACCACCTACCACCCCACAAGAACCCAAATTGAATCACTGAACGCTCCGCTCCTACTGTGCCCAGATATCTGGCAGCCTTATCCTTCGAGATATCCATGTTTCATAAGCGTAATCTGGGTGGTGTGTGCAATCCAAGTTGGGTGTACAATCCAGGTAGAATGTGCAACGCAAGCAGAAAAGATGATGGCGGGGTGATTCAGGTAGATCATCCCAAGGTAATCCCCGGGCCCACTTCGTTAGCCTGCTCATCATGGATATCTGCTTCTCTTCATTCTATCAGAAGTTCACCTCTTAATCATGGAGAAAAAGACTCGACTATTAACAGAGTTTCCAGGCTCAAATGTAGCTAGCGACCTTGTGCTTAGGGAAAAGAACCTAGCTGCTGGCTTTGCAACTCCTTCATAGGCAGCGAGTGACCGGCATACCATATTCCCTGGTGGTCAAGGCTTGCATAAATTATTCACTGCAGAAGGGACTGACTTTCCACAGTCGAAGGAAGCTTTTCGTACCGTCTCTACGATACGCCTGAAGGTTGGCTCATCCGACTCCTCGTCATCGAGGCCAGCCCCCCAAGAGAAGATCACAGCAACCCAGCAAGACCGATCTTTATCTCCAGCAATACAAAGTTCTTGGGATATTTACGCCTCTGAATTGTCGACATGATTTTAATTAGGCTACAGAAATATCTCTACAGATTTGATGGTATCAACCGGCAGCAGTACATCAGGTTTATCCTCATAAACCCCAAGTTCTGTCACCCAAGTCGGATCAGTAATGAACACCGGGAACCCTCTCTTCTTCGCTGTGCCTCGCCATACCAAGTACTCTAGGACGTGGGATCACATTCGGGAATTAAAGGTACAAGTGAACAGGCTGAGCTCCTGAAGATTAAGTTATCAGATCTGAGTTTGAGCATTACGTAGCTGATACGATGTAACTTGTATGACTTGGACGTGACTTTAATGTGAGGCCAAGATCACGACTTCATCTTCTCCCTCCCCGCAAAAATTGGAGCCCTCCGCACTTTGCTTCCAATTAAGGACGGAGCTGAGCGGCAGTTCACCAAGCCGTAGCTGCACCCCTAGTCTCCCAGATAAGGCGGCTAACGAAAGCTTATTTCTGCCCCCGTTTGGTTCTGTCAAAGCACACAGATGACATGGTACAGTGACGCACCAGGATGAAACTAGCTCACAGAAATAAGCTTTAGCAGAAATTCATATGGGCAGAAATAAGATGTTGACAAGTATAAAGCCAAGCGCCACATATAAGAGACGACCGAATTAAGATGTTTTATTGTCGTTACTGAACGATACAACGTTCACCTTGAGGATAGAGTAATTTCCCAACCGACTTCGGGCAATTGAATAGGCTTAAAGGTACTCCCCTGCTTGCGTGGTGAATACTCGCTAGGTAGAATGGTCCCTCTATTAGTGGAACCAGACACAGTATCTTCCACCCTCGTGGTTGTGGTTGATCAATTAAATGGTTTATTTACATGTAAACAGTGAAGCGAAATTTTAGTGTTCGCCTGGACGGAAAGCCTATCCCTGGTGGCAGCGTGAGCGTGTTCTACGATACTTCGTAGTCAAAGTTGATTTAGCCTGTACCCAAGTAACTCGGAACGGACTTCGCAAGCGAAAATCTGGGGATTTCTTCACCACGACTTCCCATCACGACCCCTACAACTCTGCACTGTTGGTGCTGCAGTTCCTCCCGTATCACCACCATCAGGAGAGGGAGAAGCACATGAAAAAGGAGTACGTTTACAACGCCTCAGCATGTTCATACCTTGTAGTGTGACTAATAAGATTGCCTCTTGCGCTCATTCTGCCGTGCAGTGCTAACTTAGTGCACCTGACGGGACGTACAACTGCCGAGACGGCCGTTGCCGGTGTCATCTCCACCTCTCGACCACGAGCAGGGACAACTCTGAAGGACAGAGTCTGACATCGCGTTTCTGCCACATTCAGATCTATCAAACCCACACCTCTCGTTATGTTGTTTCCTTCTCTTCCTCACCCGCAGGAAGCGACCATTTTCAATACACAAGGAAACGATCCTAAGGCTGACTTGCTCAGACGGTCAGAGCTCACGAGCCGTGTTGACCTTGGTCGTTGAGTCGCGGAAGTCGCGGCAGCTCTTCCGAGCTGATTGACCAAAGCCACGAAGCCACGAAGCCGAGCATTCAAAGCCGTTCTATGGACGAATTCTCGGCCTACAATGTGGGTGTCGATGAAACACTGTACGGCAATCCCCTTCTGTACGTGCAAGCCTCCAATCAAGTTTTGCGGCTGATTTTAAACTTTTTCGCTTTGACCGCTCGAGGGGATCACTTTCATACTGATGCCCCTTTTCATGTTGATATATTGTGTGCAAATCATACCCCGCCAGGGTGCCCATCAATCACCTCAGTGCTTTATGCGGCGCTATGAACACCCTTTCTTGATCTACGACATCTACAACGAAAAGTCGCCTCCTTTACAGTCCATTACTACCAACGAGCCAGCTTGATCAGGATGGCAGAGGATTTATCGGGCGATGGATACAGGGGAGGAATCGACGTCACGCTGCCGGTTGCAATGACGATGGCTGCGTTTACCGGCATTGCAGTCTTCAACGTCCTCGAGATCAACGTTTCGATCTTCACTACGTTCCAGAGGCGTACAGGGTTGTACTTTTGGAGTTTGCTTGCTGCTTCATGGGGAATACCTATTCATGCGATTGGTTTCCTGTTGAAGTTCTTTCGGCTTTGCCGCAACGACACCGTGAATGTCGCAGTTATAACCGTTGGTTGGGTCGCAATGGTGACTGGCCAGTCAGTCGTTTTATACTCTCGCCTTCATCTCATCCTCCGAGACGGGAACAAAATCAGATGGGTTTTGGTGCTGATCATTGTCGACTTTTTCCTCTTTCATATTCCTCCCACAGTCCTCAATTTTGGTGCCAACTCCACGAACCCTCAGCCGTTCCTCGCGCCATTTGCAATCTACGAAAAAATTCAGATCACGGCATTCTCAATACAGGAGTTCATCATCTCGGCTCTTTACATTTGGGAAGCTCGAAAGATGCTGCAGTCAATAGCGAGAGTCAAGCGCGAGGAAGCCCGCGGCGTCCTGTATCATCTCATATTTGTGAATGTTTTGATCATCGTGATGGATGTCACGCTCCTCGGAACGGAGTACGCCAATCAATATGCTATTGAGACGACATACAAGAGTACACTTTACAGCGTCAAATTGAAGCTGGAGTTCGCTATCCTGAATCGACTTCGTGCTCTAGTCAAATCACAACACAAAGAATCGCTGTCTGACGGAACCCCGAACCCTCCAATCCCGTCTTTTGTCCAAGATCCTCCACTTGTTCACGGCATCGAAATCAAGAAGAAGCCTGAAAGTTCGATATCTGTATTTCCGACCATCACCCACGAGGAGGAGGCGGTATGAAACTTTGTGGTGTTACGGTCGCCTCCCAGACGGAGTAATTACGTGTAACCATGGCCCTGAGGCTCGGAGAGACTGGTCGCACAGATATCAGGGGTCTAATTCAAGGCTGCATATTATGTAACTAGCTCTCTCCCATCGATATTCGTCGTCCTTTGGAGCTCTTCTAGCACTTCTTCTTGCACTATTCACTCTCCCCGCTTCCCTAACGTGATCCCTCATGAAAAAGGCCCGGTTAAGCAGAATTGCGGCGGATGATTTGGGGGGCCCTAACGTCAATCTGGTTCCATTAGTTTAGCTCGCTCGAGCGACGTCTCGACCAATTTTCTCAGCCTCACCTCCTTGAGAATGAAGTCAAGTTCTAAATATTATGTAAGAAGGGATTCCGCTATAGGAAACTCGTTAGAACGCGAGGCGTAAAGATACGACTTATCAGCAGGAGGGTCAAAGGGGTCTCCTGTTGTCTCGAATGAGAATTCCAGGTTTATGGGAGTCATTCGAAAAGCGAGAAGAAATAGGCCAAACGTAACTATCCTCGGTTGATAAACGAGTGGCATATGATGTTCAAGCAGTCCACTCGTTGAGGAATCAAGCCAGACAGGCTCTTCAGTATACCAGTCGTCACACAGCCTAATCGTCGCTTCGCCCGCCGGGCCTACAAACTACAATATCCTGCATTTGTCTGCTATGGATGCGTATCCCGACGCCTGGCATTTAATGGCGTATGATTATGCCGGTAGTTGGAGTGAGTATTCTGGACATGATGCGAATCTGTATGCGTTCTCGACGAGTAGGGCCGTGGAGGGGTATATGGCGAGGGGCGTTCCGGCGGGGAAGATTGTGGTGGGGATTCCGCTTTATGGGAGGGCTTTTGTGAGAAAGGATGGGTGGGGAAGGCGTTTAGGTATGTTCATGTGTTGTTGTTGTTGGTTCTAGCGTTAGAGGTTGAAGTCAATACATGCTGACTTTGTAAAGTGGGGTTAGCAGCGGGAGTTGGGAGAATGGCGTTTGGGATTACAAGGCATTGCATAAAGCGGGGGCGACCGTTTATACGGATGCTGAGGCAGGTGCTACTTACAGTAAGTCTGTTACGCTCTTTCATTGCCTGCGTGTTGTGTTCTCCACTTTCGAGCTTTTCGAGGACTACATTGACGTATCTAAGCTACGATGTTGCGGTGAGGGAATTCATATCCTATGACACACCCGCAGAAGCAAGCGCAAAGGCGTCGTATATCAGGAGTAATGGCTTAGGCGGTGCTATGTATTGTGAAGCTAGCGCAGATAAGAGTGGAACGAAGAGTATAGTCACAACTGTGTTGGAGAGCTTTGGCGGGCTGGAGCAGAGTCGTAACTGGTTGAGTTATCCGAAGAGCCAGTATAATAACTTAGTGGCGGGGATGCCTGGGGAGTGATGGAGTGTTTGATGGAAAGTGTTCTGCTCATGGATTGTTTCTTTTGTTTACTCTTGAGGATGGAGATATTCGGGGAATGACTGTTCTTCGATGTGTGACAAATCATACTTAGTGAGATTCTTCGCTTGCCTCGCTCCATGGGAGAGGCTGAGAGTGTGATGATTCGAGATTTTACTAAACATATTAATCTGAACGTCGTGAAAATGAGGCAGGAAAACCCCGAGCACCAGTATATAACAGGGGTTCTTATTGTCTAATTTCGATTGGCACAAGTTTACATGAATTTGCAAAAAGACTGAGAGCAAGGAAGTCAGTCCTCTGTTAGAAGCTGGAGTGAATGAGTCTCCTGCGCAGCTGATATCAATGCTTGTTACTCTGTTGGACATCGAACATGTAGCCTGAGTATATCTTAATAAATTCTTTAGGTCTACTTCAAGTCACACTCTTGATCAATCTATAAGAAACACAAGAAATTATACGAAGACAAATAAACAATCTAAGACGAAGCGCAAGAGCAAAATAAACAACAGGGAAGGCGTCTACTCTCTAATAGAAACGGGGCAAAGCTGGCACGCAAAAGGCAGCAACAAAGAGAGTGTTGTGGGGATACGACAATCCTTCCATACGCACAAGACATCCGTTTCCCATCCCGTGATGTATGGTGTCTCTGGAGAGATCAAGACTTCAAAGTTGAATTTTCAGCTCGAGGAATTACTAGAAAAGGATTACGTTATCTTGCGAATATCCTCTCTTAATAGACCCCGAGAATTATAAGTTAGATATGATAAGGTGATGCTACTTGTCAGGACATAATCATGCTAATCAGATGGGATGAGGACGGGAAGCCAAAGATTCAAATGGACTTGAAGAAAAAGTATGCCGAGGTAATCCATAAGTTGCAAGAGCCTGTTATGTGCCTTGCCGCTATAGCAGAGCACTTAAGGACTGCGACACAGTTGACGAAAATTTTAACCTGGATGCTCCACATTACAATCGACTGGTCTTGGAATGGGCGGCCCACATATTACTACGTATACCAATGCCTTGGGGACGACGGCCGCTGGTTCTGCCAGAACTTTCCGAGAGCCGGGCATGTACTCTAGACCGTTAAAGGGCATGTTTCAACAAAGTGACTATAAAAAAGTTGTAACATTTAACTCTCGAAGAGAGGGTTTGATATACCTAAACAGTAAGAGCTTTTTATGTTACTTAGATTCTCATTTCTACCTACTAAGCGCTAATGTTGGCTCTGGCTTTCAAGTGAACCCCCGTCCGCCAACCTCCAACCTCCAGCCTCAACTTTAACATCGAATCCATAATACAACCAGCCTCATCCGTTCACGAAACAGATAAATGGAAAGCATTGAGAGTCCAGAGAAAAGGGATCGGCTTGTATTGTTATGTTTGTTCATAACACTGACGAATTATCTAACGGCCCAGGATATCCAGAGGACATGACTTACAACCCTTCGACTACCAAGAACTTCATCATCCACACCGCCACTATTGTATACTTTACATATCCCTTTCTTCGCTCTCACCATCAGACTGCACAATCCCCTTGATAAGCCTCTGTTGAATCTTATCTTGGTCAATCATGCCACTAATCTCGAAGTGCAAGATGACGCGGGACACTATTGCTGCGGCGCCGAAGCGTCCGAATACAGACATGGCTCCTTGGTTCCCGATGTAGAGCAATGAAGAAAACAAAGCGGTACCAAAAACGAGGTGGAGGAGAGCTGCTATAGCACCGAAGTATTGGAGCAGGACAGCTAGGGGACTGATTTTAACCTTGAAATCCTCAGGCTTGGAAAATGCGGTGGGGGTGAACTCGCGTCGAAGGAAGAAGAACACTCTGCTGGAAAAGGCCCTGGTCTTATTCTCGGACACTTCTGATAGCCTAGAAACACGCAGAGAGAGCACTTCAAGGATATGCGTCACAGTGCCGAGCGATACCCATAGCACAGGCCAGTAGCTCAGGTCGCAGAACCAGACCAGCACTGTATTAACGCCCAGACTCCAGGCAGTGTAAAAATTGACCACGACAGCGGCTCCTGCCAGGACGTATTGCGCGATCGAGAGGACGATCTTCCAGTGCCTTGAGTTGCACGAGATAATCCATGCCCCGGCCTTGGGATTTTTGGCCCCCAAAGGGTCCACCCAGATGAGGAAGCGCATGGGAAACAAGGCGGGAGCGCCAAGGGAGATGAGCAGCGAGAGTAGAGGGCGTTCCAGAGAGAGGAGTGCGGTTTCCGCTACAGAGGGGCCCAGCATCGACAGGATGGTGGGCATGAGTCCTAATAGAATGCTGGCGCTTGCGAAGCTCTGGAGGATGCTGGGGTTGACGGTGGCGAGGATGCAGTTGGAGTGTGTCCAGCAGTAGGAATTGACGGGTCCAAGGGTCTCTCGTGCGGTGGCATCGCCGAGGTAGGCGGCGAGGCTGAGGTTGCAGGCTCCGTCTGAGATGGTTTTCACCTGGGGCCTGCTGTTGTGGAACCAGTGTTGGTATTTGAGTGGTTTGGGTGCGGCGTAGGAGAGGCTTTGGTTGGTTAACCAGAAGCCCGTTGGCGCAAACTGAAATGGGTAGTCGTAGGCGCAAACGAGGATTGTAGGATAGAGAAGGCTAAGGATGCCTTTCATGATAGGTATCCGCATTTTGAGAATGAAACGAAATACACCAAGTGTATTTAGGTAGGTTGGATGAGGAATGAGGAATGTGGGTGGAGACGGAATATTATTATCTGTTGCGTGAAATTGCTCATGCGCTGTTGATGCATATGTATGGCTGAAACCTGAACAATCAGCCTCCACACAGATTCTGCCAGCTACAACAAGGGTGCCATACTTCGTCCGGGGTGGAAATACTGTATAGTTCTAGCTTGTACATAGGCTTATGAAAATTAGATATATGTGCCCCTGGTCAGAGCACTTGCGATGAGCCCTCCCCCCAGCAGCCCTGCTCACCTTGCCGAACAGAAACAAATTTCGTGCAAGTAAAGATTCAGACCAAATAATCAACAGATATATATACCCTGTCACAGTTTGTCTATTCTGATCTTAACCACTACCCTCGTGTCTAAACGACCATCTCCAGACACAGAACTAGTTTCCTTGATAGACACCGAAACAGTCCCAGCCTTTGATCTCAAGGATTCCCTGAAACGATCTTTGGCGTTTACCGGAAAGAACCCTGGGAAATATTCCCACTTCTGCGGCCCATCGCTCGCATCTGTGTCTTTGAGGTGGGAGCCCCAAGGTACCCACGATTCCCTCTCGGGTTCAAGAAAGCAATGACACCAATATTGCTCCTCTTTCCAAAGTATCCCACTCCCAACTTTTACCAGAAAGCTGCCATAATCCCCTAGTATACACAGGAGCTCGGGCAATCTGGAATGTATCGTTGAGAAGTGCGCTTTAAGGGGCCATTTCGGCCCTGTGGGAACCAGTCGTGGCTCATTGGTCAGGACCTTGCAATGAGCTGCGAACTCTGTAGGCTCCACTTCCAATACAAATTCCCTCTGGGGCATATATTCCTTCAGCTGCATGGATCTTGGAGTTGGTATGAAATACTCTTGTTGGATGTAGAACGAGGTGACTGTGAAGGAAGTGAGTGCTTGCGCGGGCATGAATCGGTAGCGTCGATGGCCGTAGAGACCGGTGCCTGTTCTCTGATACCGACCAGGGGAGACCTCGGTGAGAACCATGCATATGATCTCATCCGACTTTCGTAATTTGCAGTGAAGATATGCAACGGATAGCGAGTCGGACAGTTTTTGCATCGGTAGAGTGATGTATAGCCCCATTGCGGTAAGCAGGAGGGGGGACTGTGCTGATCCGCCAGCACTTCCAGATGCGTATTGATTCGCAGCAGCAGTACCACTTTCCTGTCTGATATTGCTATACCTCCGTTCACCAGAGTGACCAGCCACAAAGAACTCAGAAATGTTTGTAGCTAGTGGTCCGTTTTGAGGTATAGGGGGCGGTAGGTTTAGCAGACGACCGTTTGGCATGCAGAGATGGAAGCTGCGAGCAAGAATAGTGTAGTCGTCTGTGGTCCTCAGAATCTCCTCTTGGAGACGAATGAAAGCACGGTTACCCTCTCCATATAGTAAAGGCATGTGTATTTTGAAGATTCCCAAGAGGCAGTATGAGATATCCTCGACTCTGGTCGTGGTCCGTGAGGCAGCCCAGGACATTCGTTCTGCGACATGGTATACAGAGGGATCGCGTCCTTCAAGAACGCGAGAATCAATGCCTGTGATGAGAGTGATTTCGTCTCGTAGGCTTTGCTTGGTGCCGATCTCTTCCCAGCCTGCAGTGTAAAATTCAATGGCCCTCGGAGCGATCAGTTCTTGCAATGTCCATCCTCTGGAAAACCATCTGCTGCGCTTAAAAGCCTCTGGTAGATCATAAGACCCGTCGCCGGAAGTCCGTTCGAAGGGGATTGGTACATCTGTTAGATACGCGTAGCATACACCGGCGTTCTTGTACCACATATACATTGAGTTGATAGCCTCAGATAACTCTGCGCTACTGGTCTTGTCGATGCTAAGCGAAGATGATTAATTTCACATAACAGTTCATATTCATGGAAAGCTTACCAGCAGGTATCGATCCAGACATAGCCGTAGCCATCTTCAACAGCCTTCGTGCAGCATCCGCTTAGCTTGGCGTAGCCCGCCTTCGTCTCTGCTTCCGCCGGTGTTGACATGTCCTGAAGCGTGACCTCATCTTCTCCCCAGGTGTGCGACAAGATTGCGTAGATAGGTAGTTCGCGACCAAAGAATGATTCGAGTCTGAGTGTGCTGGTGTTGAGTAACCTCATTATGACTGATATCGGAGCCTGGGCGTGAGAGAGTTCTTGAGACTGTACTTGCTGAGTCGCTGCCCACGATAAGATTTCAAAGGCACCAGTTCACGGTTCGACTTCGTATTGAGAATCATTTGAGTTTTCTTGAGCATCTCTGCTGTGAGCTGAAAAGCGGAATGGTCCATCGCAATTCCCCGAATGTTCAGCCAGGGGTCACGTGTGCACGACCATGATCGGATCCTTAGGCACTGGTTAGGTGAAGGACCCTGGGGAACTACTTTGATTTTCAGTGACAACTGATGCGGTTTACAGTCGTAGAGATTCTGTAAATGCCGTCCTGCCCCAAACCCCAAAATACATCTAGCTAGTGATCAAACTCAGACTGATATGCACCTGGGTCTCGAATCTTTCCCGACCTAGAATAGCTTGCAAAATTTGGCATTCTCTTCGTGCTACCACAACAATCGGGCCATCTCTCGAGACTGTGGCTTGCATGAATGATTGAGTAATGCTTCTCGCAAGAAGAGGGTGACGACGCTTGATGATATGTCGACATTCTGGATCTCCACCTCCCGCTCAGGCGAGGCGTATATCTGTAAGTTTTGTGTGTGGATTTTCAATATAGCCGGTGGCACAGCACATATCTTGGGGGTGAAGGGATCTCCAGCCTCAATTATCCGGATAGTGATTCAGAGCCTTGTTGGGCCAGAGGAACTTGGCAGCTTGCGCAGCCCACCACGGTGAAGATTGCCTGGTACGTAGACGGTCATGAAGTTAACGAAAAGAGGGATGGGAAGCCGATGTTTGGGAGCCAATTGAAAATGCCTCAAGTCACAAGTGACACCAACCACATCGTATAGGAAAGAAAACAAAACAAAATGCAGGTGGATTCCAATGCACACTTGGTGTTGGTGGTGGCCGTGGTAGAATCTCGGTAGTCCCCCAGTCTGCCAGTCTGCTAGCCGAGGTCCCTCCTGTCTGTAAGAGGTCTATCTCAGTCCGGGCTGTGCCAAAAGGAACAAGCTTCGTGATAGCTTCAACTCCTGTCAGAGGCACCAACATAAAAGGCCAGCTGATTGGTCATACTGTATCATCTGATAGAATGCCACATTCTTGAAAGCGCATTCGGGCGTCTTCAGACCTTCCATTCGACTTCTAGCGCGTTACGTATGCGCGACAGCCCTGGGTTGCAGAGGTGGGTTGCAGCTGTCCCGTCCTGAACCGCTCTGGTGCAGGATTTGGCAGCACTCAGCCCCTCGCCCCCAGGCCCGATAATGGCGGGGAATGGACAACAGCAACTAAATACCTTAAGTAGGGCAAGGTAGCTAACTAGCTGCTGATTGTGGAATATATCATAGGCCGCATCGCTTCCTCTTCGTATCAGTTGTTTCCCCCTCGATAGCTTAATATCAAGTATCTCTCGGTTGCAGTCCTACAGTAGTCCAGTTGATTGCTGCGCATCAGTCGACTGATTCCCAGGCGCAAGTACTCGTACCCCGCCAGGCCAGGCCATCTCCAAATGTCTTTCCTCGACAAGTTCTCCCTGAAGGGCAGCAGCAAAGTCGGCACTGATGACTACCAACCCCCTGATCCAGTTCTGCCAGAGTACACAGGCTTGATAACGAATAATGGGCAGCAGGGTGCTCCCCCCTCCTACGACCAGCACGTAAGCTCCGCAAACCCTCCATCCTACGCAGCTACGAAGCATGCTACGGGGGAGTTTGATGATGAGCTCGATGCGGGCTTAAGCGCTCTTACTATCGCCGAAAATGCCCCAGAGTTCCCCGAGGCAGATCAGTGCCTTGCGCACCTCAAACTCCTCTCGGCATTTCACGCACTGAAGGAAGACATTGGATACGCAGATGGGATATTTGGTCTCTACGATGCGAAGTGTGAGATGGCGACGAACAGAGATGGTTCGCTTGCAAAGATGCGCGAGAAGAGGTGGGCATTATACATCGCGAGGGCTGCGGAACGTTTCCAAGATTGGTGGTTGAAGGTGCTCTGCAATATGGAGCCGAGTGTTCGACTCGAGGGCAAGGATATGGCTTCAGGGGCTCCAAACTACACAGAGTTCACAAAGGCGGGTAAGGCGAGGGTTTGGACGCAAGATATGCTTCCTCCTCTTGGTAAGAGTTACCCCGCAGCTGAATATGATGCACTTGGCTAAGTTATTTTCATAGATGTTCTCATGGTCTGGCACGCCTTCATGCTAAACCCTCGATCATATCTCGAAGATTGCATTAGATTTGGGTTGAAAGACCTGTGGGCAACTGGTATGCCATGGAATGCTGTGAACGCATCCCTCGACACGCGATTCAATTATACTGCCCCAGAGGATGCCCAGAGGAATTTTGCCGTTTCGGGCCACGCATGGGAAAATCAAATGGATCCCATGGTGAAAATTGTCAATTGTCCTAGGTGCTCGCAATCTGTAGAAGTTCCATGGACGACCTGCTGCTCAAGGGAGAAATCCTCGCCTTACGAGTAAGTTAATCGCATTGCAATAATAGTTTGTGCTAATCGATGATAGATTATCAGAGATGAGTGGTTATGGTTATGGAGATCGGGACTTCTCTCACGCCTGCCAGAGTTGCGGTGCAATCATGAACCATGAATTTCTCCTCGTTGCTAAATTCAAAGAAGCCGTGGAGAACGTCGTTTTTAAAGATTGGCCACTTGGAGGTACAATATTGTCTGGACAGACCGGTATGCCAGAACTCGAGGAGCAGGACGTCACTTTGAATACCTTCCCCAATCGACTTTTCCGCCTAGCTCTCAGGGCTTCGGTTTTGGAACTGGTCAAGGCTGAAGCGCCTACAATCAACGATGTTAAGCTTCTGATCGAAAGGGCTATTGCAGACAAGGCTCTCATCAAGGGTGTGAATGCCAAAAGCGTCTTCGAGAGTGGTGTCCCACAACGCTTTGAACGCCTATCAACCCGGAAGATGATGACTCGATATCGGACCAATCCTTCAATGTTTGCTCTGGAACTTGGTGGTGCCGTCGTGAGACAAGGGATTTTCGTCGACAAGATGTACTCCATTGATTGGATCCACAGTCCTGCAGCTCGAGAGACCATGGATCGATTGATTGGGAAGTACGCACGCTTCATGAAGCTGTTGGCTGGCTACCCATTGCGCGTAGCAGTTCCAACCTTGGATGTTGATCTGGGGTGGCACACACATCAATTATCACCAAAGGCTTATTTCGATTACACAGTGGCCAAGTCGAAGAAGTTCCTCGACCACGACGACAAGATTGACGAGGATTCCCTTTCCAAACACTTTCAGTGGACGAGCCGGACCTACGAAGCTGAATACGGCGAGTTGTACTCCGAGTGCACCTGCTGGTATTGCGAGGGCGAGTTCTTCCTCCAATTTTTCCCTTTTCCCATACTTTGCTGACAGCCCATAGCCGTTCGAGCGCAAACCCATGCCGGGAAGGTTTTCGGAATGTCGAAGCAAGAAAAGGCTCTACACAGGTTCCACGACTCGGGAGCAGCCAAGAATTGTCCTCCAGACAATTCGGCTCACATATCGGCCCATTCATCGGTAACGATGGAGGACAATCCCCTGCGCGAAGTCATCCTCCGGATTGCGCGTAAACGTCATGACAGAGAGCTGGAAGAGGCATTTACCAAGGCTTGCAAGAGAGCAAAAGCAAAGGGACGCCCAGCTCCAGAGAGAAGCGAATATTATAAGGGCTCCTGGGGCTATCCGATGCTCATGTATGGTCCATACATGTCCGTGGGGCTGTTGGGTGGCATATACTATGCGGGTGACCCTTGTGTTGGAGCATTTGGAGCTGGTTCGCCAGGTAATTGTGCTTTGGGTACATGTGGGGTTGGAGTAGGGGGCATGGGAGGCTGTGGTAGTATGGGATATGGGGGAATGGGTGGTGGAGGT
>JAFJYG010000628.1:0-32350 GCA_017366145.1 Cadophora sp. M221
GTGTAAGACGGAGAAAAATGGGGAGGTTCGTTTGATTGAGGCTAAAGGGGATGGTGAGGTCACGTTTTAGTCAGCGTCGACAGGTGGCGTTGTGGTAAGCGAGGGATAGGGGGTGGGGTTGTTTACTTTTATTATGTTTGAGGTTTGAGGAAGGAAGAGGGGGATAGAAGAGGCGTTTGTGGATATGGTTTGTTTAGTTGGTGAGTGGTAGATGGGTTATGAGCTCATTTAAGGATTGAGAGAGGGGGGGAGAGGGAAGATAATACGATAATGGGAATTAACGTGGAGAATAATTTCAATCAATCAATAGCAGGGCATTATTTATTCATAATGGAAAGAAGTAATAAACATTCATTAGGTGGATACTATATAATACTTCCTGCGAAAATCGATACTGTTATTGCATGCCTCGATCCTTTTGTTGAAGTCCAAAATCTTGATATTACGTCCCGTTACCGAAGATGCTTGCTGTATGACCTATAAATGCAGCGAGCTTGAACCCAGCAGGCAACATAAGGGCAAAATCTTCAAAGACTAAAGTATTCATTATTCGATTTCCTTGGATACATTTAGGAACCAATTTCGTGCTCTCTTCAATTGGCTTCGTGAGAATTGATTTTCCTTATTAATTAAAATCTTTCCATCATGTGGTCTAGACGTTTCCACCAGTCCCGCTGAGTCTTGCTGGGTCTGAATCCAATATTTGATCAACGAGCGATACCAAGAGAAAGTTATCAGCAGTTAGGTTTCACACCTTTCAATTTCATTTCGCTGCGAAGATGGCCAGTTTTATTTCCTTGAAAAAAAAGTTTCGTTTTCTACAGTCGGGAGTGGTGGACAGATAGGAATGTCCGATTCTAAATAAAACTGTCTCGGGTGCTTTGTCCAAGCATTGAATTATGCTTCATTCAGTCTATTCTATGCCTGATCGACTATTTAAGGTTGGTGCATGTATTTCCCTAACTTAATTGAGCTGCAGTGAATCTGAAGAAGTTCTCTGGATCAACCTTCTTCTTCAGCACCTTGAGTCTTTCAAAGTTCTCCTTGCTGAAGCACTCTATACTCAGCCCCTCGTCCAGAATAGCAACATAATTTGCCTTGACTAGACCCTCTTTATCCAAGTTTGCAAAAATGTCTTCAGGCCATTTCTTTGCCTCTTCAGCCATGCTTGGATCCAGGACTGGAGCCAGAGCGTGAACGAAGACATACGGCTCCCGCAGTCTATAGGACGAATCTGGATGAGGCTTGATTGCCTCCCCACGTACAAAGAAATTACCGATACCGAACTGAACACCATCCGGGATGCGCTCTGCGGCAGAAGAGAGGATTTTAACTGCAGCGGGTGTCATCTTGCTGAGAAAGAATGAACGAGAGTGATTGTGAGATGGAGGGGGAAGCATTGGTCGCATTGAATCCGACCATTTCTTGGGAGCAGCTGCCATGAAATATAAGCAATGATCATTTACAGATGTTTCAAAACAGAAACTTACTTTCGGAAACCATGTCCTTCATCACGTTTCCTAAACCCTTGATTCTTTCCAGCCACTTCCTCCCTTCCTCGAGATTCTCTGACACCCATGAAAAGGCCATCGAAAGCATAGGTGCCCCGCCCCTTTTCGAAAAGTGCACCCCGACACACAGTTCTTTGGGAACGGTCTCCACATCGAATATCTTCTGTGCCGCTTCGATGACTTTCCCAGCTTGATCGAAATGGAAAAGGATCATTCCACCAAGCATCTTTGCTAAAGGGTAAACCTTGACCGTCAAATCCGTAACCACGCCAAAAGCCCCTCCAGCCCCTTTGATGCCCCATAGCAATTCTGAATCAGCTTCCCTCACCTCCCCATCTGCAGTGACAACTCGCGCGCCGACGATTTGATCAACACCCAATCCATAAGCATTAATCAATGGACCGAAACCACCACCAAAAGCCCAGCCTGCCCAGCCCACAATACCAGCTAGCGAAGCCGGCGTCACCAATTTCTTCTCGTCAAGAAAATTGACCAAGTCACTCGTCTGCACACCGCCTCCGATTACCACAGTCTTCTGATCCTCGGCGAGTGTGATGCTGTTCAGTTCCCTGATGTCGAGAATGACGGCATCAGGGATAATGGAACGGCCGAACAGGTCATGACCACCTGATCGAACAGCAAGGGGAATGTTATTGGCGCTGCAAAATTGGATGACTGTAGCTACCTCTGAGATATCTCTGGGGCGAATCAGAGCTAGGGGCTCGTTGGTTGCATATTTGAGATTCTAAATCGATTTCAGGGAATCGAAGTGTGGCGAGGCACGGGTGTAAATCTTGAGGTTCTGGTTAGATGAAATTAGAAGTTCAAGCTGCGGAGGAGAAGTTGGGCCGATATCAATGGCAGGATTGAAGTCCATTGTTTTGAAGAAATCAAGTGTTGATGACATGGTAAGAGCGTGCTTATGGATGTTTTGGAATAATAGAAAGATTGGGTGTGTCTGATGTAGTGAAGGATGAGACGATGGAGAGCAAGTTAAGTAGACTTTATATATTGAACACTCGCTGTTAACATGGAATTCCAGTCAGAATTATGAGGCTGATGCTGTGCCTTTTGAGTGAGCTGGGAGAACCGAGCTTAGCGAGGTCATCTCGCGCTTTTCAACCAATCAACAATGAAGCCTGTCTTAGCGATTGGTCACAGAATTCTCCGACGAGAGGAAAGGTCTTCAAGAAGAACTCACGTCAGCAAGTCCCCATAATTATGTGTTCATAACTTTGATCAATATTCTATGTACCTCCTACATACTTTATACAATGACCGCTTCATGTATTTGTTTCATGATACAGTGCAGGATAGGAGTTGAGATTTAAAAGGAAGCTGTGTTAAGATGAGAAAAGTTGCCAGGAATTTCTGAAGTGCGAAGTTCTACGTAAGTTATCTTTGTGAAACTAGCTTGATTTTCGATATATGTAGAATAGCACCAAACGTGAAAGAAACCTCCTTCGCAGCACGAAAGATATTCCGCAAACGGCCAATTCGCCTCATGTGACTTGACTATGTCGGCTCTTTGTCAGGGCAAGGAAATTCTGGGTTGGCTGCTTTTGATTCCTCACTTACTTTGTCATGTCATTCCTAGATTAATACGTTTCCGGTGCCGATAACGAAGTTTGGTTGACAGCCTCGGGGAAATTTCTTCAAATAAGTCTTCGAGAGACTATATAAAGCCTCCAGATCCCCCTTATTCTCAGTTCTCAACCTTAAGTTCTTCTGTCCGGACTCCCACCGAAGCTACCAACCAAATCAGTCAGCCAGCCACCACCAAACCGCGTCACACGGAACCATGGATCGGGACTATACTCGCCAAAATCGGGACTATAGCCACCCAGAAAACCCTTACAAAGGCTTGGTCTATGTCCCAGGTGAAGGCGTTCCCCCTGCAAACGGCATTCCTATACCTACCAAGGAACAGCTTTCCACCTTGGATGGTGTCAAGACATATGCAGCCACGAAAGAAGAGAATCAGACTGAGCTATGTCGATCCTGTGGATGGAAGGTCATAGACGAATCTTCGTCATACGACTCACGAGTCAAAATTTTCCACACGAGAGCTAATGTGGGCGTATGGGCGCTTGTATGTACCTGGGGTACTAGTTACCTCCTCCCTTTGACTCCACACGCCTCTCCGTCTCGGTTTTACCCGTCCCGTAAGCCCAGTACTAATATATTCTTGGCTACCTAGGGATCTGAGTGGCTGCTGATTGACCAAATAAACAATCCTGATACTCTTGGCAATGATTTTATGACCCAAGACTTTTTACGAAATCTGCCCGATTGTAAGATCCCGCTTGTAAAAGAGATTAAATGCATCAGTAAGCCTACAAAAAGGATCAAATTCACCCTCATGTCCCGGGCAGAAGGAGTGACCTTACAATCAATTTGGGTACGTGTATTTTGCTAAATAGCATATTGTCATTCTCGACCCTGCTTCTGCTGAGTCTACGCTTTTCTTTTGCCCACTCGTAGCCAGGATTTATAGTAGTCAGTTATAAGACCCCGTCATATTTCGAAATATCTGCAATGAAGCCAATTTTTCAAGTGCCCAAAAACTTGAATGTAAACTGACACAAATATAGCATACTCTATCAAAAGACCAGCAGCTATCATACACCGATCAAGTGGCGGACATCATCAGAGAGCTCAGGACGTACACCTCTCCTGTGGCTTGTAAAGTCGACGGTACTCCGTTGGACGATTATATCCTAGGAGTTTGTTCAGAACGGGCACCTTGCTGCTGCAAAAAAGTGGGATTCACGGGAAAGAAATGGATCGACAACTTGGCTGACGAGCTGCGCGATGCACTTACTCGAACTCACAAAACGAACGATCCCGCAATCATCGAAGAAAAGTTCCAAGAACTCAGAGAGAGTTTCCCGGAGCAAGGGCCCTACGTTCTGGCCCATGGGGATCTTAATGCGTGCAATATCATGGTCAAAGATGATAAGATAGAAGCAATCCTCGACTGGGAATGGGCTGGGTATTACCCTTGGTGGGTCGAACGTTACCGTTCTGGATGTGGTAACGATGCCAAGGCAGAGTTGCTGGCTCCACTCTGGGAAAGAATTGGTGGGGGGGAAATGAACAAAAATGAATTTTGGCAACGGATGAAACCAATGCTCTCGGTTTTCAGTTCCTTCCGTAGCTACAGTTTTGAACATCCAAATCATAGTGGAGTTTGGCGTTGCCCCGCGTTCTGCGACTGTCGGTCTTCTGGAGGATTTATCAAAATGAAAATCCTTGGACAACCACCTGTACACCGACTACTTAAAGAAGGATACGACCCAGAGAGAACAGCGATGCTACTGAGGTCGAACACTGAATTCTTCACAGAGCTTGGGTTAGAGATCTGAAGAAAGAAGACTGTAACAGGGAGCGAAGAAAGCTGCAGACTGATTATGGCAACACTGATGAGAATTCGGAACTTTTCTTCGGATTGAAGGACTTGCCCCTGGGTCAAGAACTCAAAAACAGAAAAAAATTAAGCAATAGTGTGTGGATTTTGTTGGTTCTTTGAGATAACGGCACGAGACGAGAAAACTTACCTTTTTCTCAGCATGAACAGTTACAAGAATACTTAACGTCTGTCCCTGTGTACCGAGACGCACCCTTTGGTGAGACAAATCTACATTTTTAGGATTACAAACATTTACTTGACATGTCCCTGAATTTGCTATTCAAGCATTCTATTCTTTAGTCATTTCTCCTTAGGATGACCACTTAAGTTTAAGCAAAAAATAATAGTTAACCATACTGTCGATCATTTTGTTCCCGTCACCAAACGCCGCTTCTGCCGTTATCCCCTGTTTCATAGCGACCACTAAAGTCATTTCGACATTTGGAGCACGCACAGAACGGTCTAGAACCAAAACGTTATGGCTCTAAATTTTAAAGTCAATCAGAGAAGTGAAGAATGCAGTCTGGTAGTTATGCTAAGGCGACAAGACGGTTCTCATTTTTCAACGTATCTTCACGTGATCTAGCCGAGACAGAGTCTACTATGCCCACACCTATGAATACTACATCGCGTCAGGCTGTGGCTTGTATACGCTATAACGTGTGTGGCGCAATATCGTGTTTCTAGAATATTCTACAGCAGTGGTAGCACTGGATCGCCGTTACTCGTGTCCTTACAAAATATATCCTCATCGCGACGCGAGGCAATATGGATAGAAACAGTCAAGTCTTAGCGCAGAGCGTGCCGCCTGATGTGCCTAAATTATATCGTGCAGTTGCAGATTATCATGGTACGACTACGTGCGTTGCTGGTTGTCTCGTGCGTTTTTTGTCGCCACATTCATGATTATCCTTCCCCCTTGTCGGAATAATCACGCGAAGACTTCTAGTAATTTCTACGATAGCAGAGGAAACCAATTGTACTATTTGAATTTCCTAAACTGCTCCGTTTTAGGGTAAAGCAGATCGTTGGGCTTTGAAATCATTTAGCCTGATGGGTAAAGGAAGGGATATTCATAAGCATAGCAAGAGGTGCAAGAACGTATCTAGAAGGTTCTAGATGTTCCTCTTTTAAGATAAATACTTAATACTCCCCGGACCCCTCTATAAAATAGAGATTAAACAAGAAAAATATAATAAGATAAAGAGAGTTTGTGTAAGGCCTATATATGGAATTCGAGGAACGTAGTACGACCTGAAAAATGCCCTAAAACGACTGTGTTTCTGTTAACTGTAGCACAAGTCGGTCGATATTCAGAAGGAAGCCATAGCATCCGCTGTTGGTTCAAAGAAATCCACTCGTCTTGTACAAAAACATGAGACGGCTGCGCTCTTTGGAACGAGGATGATGACATAGTAGGCGAATACAAAGGAATATCACCGCGATTTGTTTGGATATACTGGCCGTTTGGTGAGAAGGCGATGGCATTAACAAAGTCAGTATGGCCCTCGAGCACGCTACGGCAGGAGCCTGTCGCCGCTTCCCATACCCGTACTGTGTTATCGTATGAGGCCGACGCGACGAGCTGGCCGTCTGGTGAGAAGGCGACGGCATTGACAAAGCGAGTATGGCCCTCGAGCACGCTACGGCAGGAGCCTGTCGCCGCTTCCCATACCCGTACTGTGTTATCGTTTGAGGCCGACGCAACGAGCTGGCCGTCTGGTGAGAAGGCGACGGCATTAACAGAGCGAGTATGGCCCTCGAACACGCTACGGCAGGAGCCTGTCGCCGCTTCCCATACCCGTACTGTGTTATCGTATGAGGCCGACGCGACGAGCTGGCCGTCTGGTGAGAAGGCGACGGCATTGATAGTGCCAGTATGGCCCTCGAACACGCTACGGCAGGAGCCTGTCGCCGCTTCCCATACCCGTACTGTGTTATCGCCTGAGGCCGACGCAACGAGCTGGCCGTCTGGTGAGAAGGCGACAGCATTAACAAAGTCAGTATGGCCCTCGAGCACGCTACGGCAGGAGCCTGTCGCCGCTTCCCATACCCGTACTGTGTTATCGCCTGAGGCCGACGCGACGAGCTGGCCGTCTGGTGAGAAGGCGACGGCATTGACAGTGCCAGTATGGCCCTCGAGCACGCTGCGGCAACTATCCCAGTCTGCTTCCCGTTTTGATAATGAATTGATCCACCTTGGCATTTCGTTTGAAAAAGCTTTCCGTACTATACTTGCCTCTGGAGCAAATATAAGAGCAGAAGAATATATCTGTAGAGGAGCATCTTGGAGTATATGCTGAAATCGAAGGGTAAATCGTTTAGCGTCTTGGAGAAATGCAGAAAGAGCACTGTTTGGTGCCTATATTGCACGTGAGTGTAGTATAGTATTAGAAAAAGTTAATAGCCTTACCTCAACTAGCCTAAAAAGCGTTTCTAATAAGGAAATACATTTGTTCGTATCTCCCATTAGACTCATCGCTTCAAGCCAGTGAAGGAAGTGTTTCTGGAGGAACGTATTTGCAGTAGCCCTGTCGCTAACGAGTCGCTGGCTCTGCTCCAGATGATACACCCAGTAACGGCAAGCGTACTGCAAATCGGGCGACAAATGGCTTGTAATCTTCCCTTCATCGACCTTGATTCTCAAAGTCCCAGGCTGTAAGTTGCACATGTTCTGTCGTAGGCCATTTGGGCCGGACATAAGTTGGAGGCAATGAGAGGCTAAGCTCTCGTGAGTCGCCCTCTCATCTACCCAAAATGGGCTCTTCTCCTTCTTTGACGCATCAACGAGGAATTCGCGGAACGACAGGTGTAGGAGCCGCACAGGTAAATCATCGCGGTCTGGTATGCTTAGAACAGAGTGTAAGGAATCCAGTCGGCAAGTGATGTCATCCTTAGATATATGAAGGAGGCGAGCAAGCGATGCGATGGAAAGTGGAGTCTCTAGTACTACTATGCTCCCCACAATATCACGAAACTCGCACGCCCATCTCTCTTTGTCGTTTTCGTCCTCTTCGTCGAACAGCTGATCAAGGATAGGGAGATACGTTGCGTCGAGTTTCGAGACTTTTATGTTCCGATACTCTAAGATGATCTCTAGGCGCTTTCTGGGATTATCACGTTGATCACCAATATATCGACACGCTGTAGCAGCGAAAATGAATAGCGGGACTGCTTGTTCGACTAACGCCTCGACTTGATCCTGTCTCGGCCAGCTTGAGGACAACCGTCGTTCTTCTCGTACTCGTGCCAATTCATGCTCAAAATATACGCGAATGTCGTGTTGAATTGTTTGTCTTGTAACTTGGTGTAGGATGAAGTCTTCGAATGTGCCGTCAGGCAATCGTTTGAATCCCAGGCGGATGTGCAGTTCTGGTCGGCTTGTTACGAACACCCGTAATGATACGGACTTGAGATCCCTTGTTCGCGAAAGAAGCTGGAGGATCACTCGTATGTTATCGTCTGGCTGGCATTCGTCCAATGCGTCTATTACGATAAATAATACCGTGGCTGGTAGATGTGCTATGTCTAGGAGTGGATCGAGGATCAGCTTCTCGAATTGATCCTTTAGAGTCTTCTCAGATATGGCTGGATCCGCTTCAATTGCTTTCTTGATTCCATATCCCAGGCCTGATATACGACAAGCCAGCTGTGTAGCGATTGTAGTAAAGAATCGCGTGGCATTGCCTCGGTCCCCCTCGCCTCTTTTAAAGAAGAAGCTGGCTCCTAGTTGTTGCCGATCGGCAAAGGCCCGCGCAACAGTACGCGCAATTGTAGATTTCCCCGTGCCTGCTGCGCCATTCAGCCAGAATATCGGTTTACCGTTTTTGTCGTCTGCCCAGCCGCGTATGTGATCCAGCAGCTCGATGCGGGTGTTCGGGAGGCATGTCGAGTTATGTTCTTCTACGTGCGAGTCGAAGGAAGCGCCACCGGCGGTAGGCAGTTTGAATACATCAATTTTCGATACGAGCATATCGGTTTTCGTATCAACGAGGCTCAACTTGTGATTAACGGTAAGGATAAGCTCTCTAGATAGATTAATTGTCAGACTTTGCTTGTGTAATTGAACGCTATGACTTACGTTTGGTCAATTTGAAGCGCAAGGCTGAAAGTGCGCTCGTACTGCTCAAAATTAATGACCATCTTCTCCACCTGCTTGCTAGTGAAGGGCCATTTCAGAGCTCGGACACCAAACCGCTGCATCGCTCTCCGACCTTTGCTAGGCTCAAGTTGGTCCTGGAGCCCTTGTAACTGCTGGTAACATTCTTTCAGCGATTCCACTATGCTGTGTGTTGTAAGAAGGTGCGACTTCTCATGCTTATTTAAAAGCTGTTGGAGCATCTCGAGGACATTCTTGACGTCTTTCACCTTTCCAAGGAGGCGCTCGATGTCCGCCTTTGCGTCCTTAACAGCGACTGAGTACTGGAAGCATAGTGACGCGACCTTGGCGGATATGTCAACGACGGCTATCACGCTTGCCGCTCCTGAAAGGCCATCCATGATGCGGCGCGCAGTCGAAGATGTAGCAGACGTAGTGGTTCTGTAGAAGCTCCGGCGTAGCTTCACTAGGCGGCGAGACCGGTCGGTGGGCGCTGCTGTTCATCTAGAGTGCCGCGAGGCTGAAAAGGCTGCTGCGGATGCACGCTACATCGCTCATGTTGGACCCGCAGCCACACGTGTAGCTTCCGCAGATATTATTTTACCGAGGTTACTATAGCCACACTGCCATTGACTAGGGTCGTAGATCGCTTAACTGGAGGAGGTATCAACCCACGTGTCGAAGGGGTATGACATAGTGTGCACTAGTCGCCACAAGACTGAGAATATCGTTTTAGCATAATAATAAAACTTGGATATCTACCTCTAATCGTTCCATGAGTTTAAAAGGTGGAAAAGTTGAAAGGTGGTGTGGCAAGTCGAGGTGTCTGTTATAGTGTCAAAGGAAGGCCCTCCGCAAATTCATAGCAGCAGCGACGACGTAGCTATAATTCCCGGAATTAATAGGTCAGGGATGTTTAGGAGAGGTCTATAATATAACTGAAATGAATAGAAATATAAATTTCTAGACGTTCACAGATTTTTTGTCGCTTGAACTCAAAGTACCTGCGGTTTGTCTCGTCACAGGGGGCGTCTCGGTACACAGGGACAGACGTTAGTACGAGAAAGGAAACCATATCAAGTAAGATTCTCCAAACAAGAAGCGTGAAATTCAAAATCGCTGTACTTTTCTCCTGATTCTCAAAACCCTCAAAATGTGGTCTCTCTAACTCTCTCGCGTCCAACAACTCCCAAAAGCGCAAAACAACATCTCAATCCCAGGTTCTCTAGCACAAATTTCCACACTCAAATGATTCTCCAGAGGTTCGTACTTGGAAACCATCTCTAGCTCCATCGATATGTAAGGCTATCACTGCTTAGTAAAGATTTCATGTAAGACTGAAAATGGCTTTTGCTTACTTTTTTTTTTCATGTTTTCCGGGACATCATTGCCAAACAAATACACCACCCATGTCAGTGTGTTGCCCTGAGGATCCCGAGTCGGAGTTGTAGCGGCTTCGCAATTGCTACAGAGTAGGGCCGACGATGTTTCGCTCCGTGAACAAAACCAGCATATGGGAGTTGGAGTTGGTATCGATGCAATTCCGGCAGGAAAAGCCATTGTTGATAAATGCAGGCTCGGCTCTGATCTGATCTGATCTGGATCTTGGGCTGTGAAATGGAAGGAGTGACTTTTTGATTTCTGAACTTCTGAACTGGTTGTGCTGGAATTATATATATGACTACTCAGCCAATTTAACCACTATATGATTGGGACTTAGACGACAAAGAGAGTTTCCACTTGTCACACAGTCCATATGAGTTCTTTGTCCCCAACTTGAAATGAACAAAGTCGGAGGAGTTTGCGGCATCAATGGTCAATCACCGGATTGGACCTGCCAAGATTGCAGCCACGGGGCTTGGGCCATGTTGGACTGAACGTTAGCCACCACCAGTGCGCGATACTTCTTTCTTTGTAGATGATTGCAAAACGTCATGGATATGAAGACAAATGAATGAGATCTAACGAGACGAATCACGGGGCGGAGATCTAAGAAGTTTCTCGGCATTCAGCGACAACCCAGTTGAAGTGCTTGGGGACACGGGAACAGATCTGCGATCTTACCTTCACTCAAACATGCGCATATCTATCTTTCAACTTTCAAGACCAAATCCACACTTGTTTCATGAAGTGTTTGGCCAAGGTGGTTACATGAGACTTCACAGACGGGGCGCCTAACTACAGACCACAGCAACAAAGAATGTTGGGTATTCAAGCCCAATGTGGTGAGAAGAAATCTCGGATAAATAATTTCTTCGTCACCTGGCCAGGCAAACTCTCCCGACTGATGAGTAGCCAACACTTGTGATCTATGTCGCAAGAAGCACACGTTCATACTTTCTGTCTCATAGAAACTATTTTCCTCCTTTCTGCCAACAATCCCTACTCCGCAGATATGCAATACTTTGGAATTCATTGATTCGTGATTTCTGAAAGTCTAGGAGTTCAATTTGCACCTCACTCGTGCCCCCTCGCTTTTTGTGTGGTTATTCTGTTTCCTTCCCTTTACACTGCCAAAGGCTCATGGCAAAGAGTCCCCCCACTACAAACACTCAAGACTTCCTCCACGGCTTCACAGCCAGCGCCAACATGAAATTCCCCTACATCAAGGCAGTCACAAAAGCAACAACCAAAGCAAGACCTAAAACATTCCCATCACCAACCAAGAACCTCCCCGCCGCATCCTCCTCCCCAGAAACCTGGTTCGCAAAGGGATCTCTATAATTCCCAACATCCGCCTCGGAGATATTAACCACGATAACCTCACCATCCATGATAGCCCTCCGACTCGCACCCACACTATGATAGACAGGCGCACAAGCCTCAAGGACAATTCCATCGGTCAAACCCCCCGTACAGTTCGACATAGCTCCCGCAAAACACATTTTCAGCGTCGTGAAGTTCAAGTAAGCAGACACGCCGGGCTCGAGGGCGGCGGTGTTGTCGATGGCGCCGATGACGGTGTTATTCCAGGGCTCGCCGCTCAGAGACGCGTTGATGGCGGGCTTGATGATGGTCTCGAGGAAGCAGGAAATTCCCTCGGGCGTGTTCCAGCAGTTGTCGCGGAGCTCGGTGACGTTTTTGCTGTAGCGTACTTGGATGTCGCCGTCGGCTTTGAGGGCACAGTAGTGTGACTCGTTGTTCCTGGGTGCGCATGTTGTGGCGCCTGAGATGCGTTCGGGGGGCCCGTAGATGTAGTAGGCTGGTTGCTGGTCCCAGGTGAAGACTGTGCAGTTGTTCTCTGATTGCACTTGGGCTTGCACGGTTGTGATGGCGACGAGAGCGACGAGAGCGGAAAGCGTGGATATACTGTTCATTTTCATAGTGATATTCTGATAGTGTAGTGGAACTGATGTTTGGCAATGTGAAATTTTGATAGCAAGAGATGCTTGTCTGGAGAAAGCGATGTGGACAGGGAAGTACTCAGTTTTCAGTTGAATGACATCAGGTATTGTTGGACAACTGAACATACGATGAATTGCCAGACACCCTAATATACATACTAAACCAATAACCTCCTGATATGATGTATTGAGACATGAGACCTGTTGTCGGGTGCACAGCGCCGCATGCGCCTCCGCCAAGAATGTATACAATACCATTTTGCGGAAGATCAACCTCACCAAGCGAATTGGTTGGTTGTTCAATACAACATTACAGGTCTCAGGAGTAGGGGATAAATGCATTCAAGCCCTCAGTATAGACTGCTATTCCAGTGCTGCCAGAAAGTTGTCCCAAGATGTTGGGGGATGACGATGGCCAAGGCTCGTCGTCGGGGATTCGGAAGTGGTCTCGCTTAGAGTCAGGGGAAGATCTTGGGGACAACATTTACGTGATTTCGCGGTTCGCGTTGATAGGTTTGACGTGAGGAAATTAATTCAAGCACGAGTGACTTTCTGCAGCCTTGGCTTGTAGTATTTGGGGAGCTTGGCGATCATACGGCACTACCGCCCATCTCATATAATTTCATCTCATATGAAGTTTGGTCAACTATTCAACGGCTAGGCCTACTGAGAAGACATGATCCGTGAAGACTCAGCTATATTCTTGATCAATATCTACGTCGAATATAATTATCTCGGATTATCACGCAAGCCTTCAAAAAAAATAAAGAGAAGAGAAAAACGGACCACCAAAAAATTAATATGGACCTATGTACAACTCTTCGATTTTTTCTACTGACGAACTCTACACAGACAAACAAAAGGCTATAATTCTATCAGTAAATACGAAAATCCCATGGGGTGAGATTTAGGGGCTTACAAACGAAGGAAACGGCCATGTATGACAGATTCATTAATAGACAACCAAGGTATATTAGGTAGGATCACAAGTACCAAATGCAAGCTGGCAGCCTAGAAGTTGGCGACAATAGAGATAATCGCCTCCGCTGTGAATTTCGAGAGTCAGTATATATATAGAATTTCAACTTTGTTGAAACTTGTGCTGGTGAATGGTATGGAGGGAAAGATAGGTGGCTCCAGGTTGTCGAGATAGAATTTGGGTATGGTAAAATGGGGGTAATGGGCATGAATGTAAGACTTACCAATACCCGAACCGAGAACAGCATGGTCCATCGGCCCATCCATTGCAGGAGAATCCATTACCACATGTTCCATCTCTCGTTGTGGGGAGACCTCCAGGCGTAGGTGTCGGGGTGGGAGTTGGCGTTGGGCGAGTTGAGGTTGTGGATGTGGAGGTTGTGGTTACGATTGGTGGTATTGAGGAGCTTGAGGTAGTCGATGTAGTCGACGTGGTTGACTTGGTTGACGTGGTTGAAGTGGTAGGAGGCACGACAACCGTCGATGAGATGGTTGGAGGAATCACAATAGTAGACGACGATGATGATATAACTTCACCGCATGAGCCGTACAGGGGGTTGCACCCCACGCCGCAGTACTCGGCTGAGTTACCACAGTACCAGTATGGGGAACAGCATTGGCCGAAGTTAGAGCCGGCGCAGACAGTGCTGTTGCCGCACATTCCATTCGTTGAGACGAGGGTTCCCGTAGGCAAGGGCGGTAGGACTGAAGTGCTGGATGTTGTGGGCACCACTATCGGTGTCGTTGTACGGGTTGATGAAGTGGTTGGAGGCAACTGGATTGTGGTACTGGTCGTTGAAGAAGTCGTGGGGGTCAGTGGGATCGAAGTGCTGCTGGTTGTCCTAGTTGTGGGCGTAGGCGTCGGAGTCGGGGGCAAAGAAGTCGTAGATGGAGTTGGTAACGGCTCTCCCTCGCAGTACCCATATGCTGCTTGACAGCTAGCGATCTGCGAGCAATGATCCTGACCGAGTCCACAATACCCAAAGAATGAGCAGCACTGATCGTTCGAACATATTTGACCACCAAAGTCTGCCCCACAGCGTCCAGCTTCTTGTCGGCGATGGAGATCAGGGCGTGTATGGCTGAGTTTGCTGGGAGGGTGGTACTGGACTGCTATATCTGGAACGAGGAAGGAGCCATCGCTATGGATCACATTGGCCTCGATGGAGTAACAAAGACCGCCCGGGATATGAAGAGATGCGAATAAGCAGAGGAAAAGCCAACGCATTGTTGGGAGCGTGAGATGATGGAGTTGAAAAAGGGACTGTACATCAAACAGCGAACGAAAACATCAATAAACACGCAAAGAGAGCGAATCGATAGTGGAAAAACTGATTAGAGGAAGTAATATATACAGAAGGACAGCGCACCCAGAGAAGGATGAGGGGGAATTGGCTTTAATACAGCTCGGATACAGCTCCAAGTCTAATATCGCGACTCCAAGCCGGGAATATGGTTATTTGTTGTTTCTTAGAGCTCCAAGAAGGAAGCGAGGCCCTTGAGGCAGATTCCGGAATATATTTTCATCCGGAGAGACTTTGGGAGAAGTGCACACAAAAGGCTAAACGATTCGGTGGGGTGCCGAAGCACTGGTGTTGGCATTCGAGGAACGGAGCGACCCAATTGATTCGGAAGAACAACGCCGCGTAAGTTAAGTAACATTTCCCAGAAAGTGGTATCGCGATTGAAACATTAGTCTTGAAAGCAAACCTTGGCGCTGTACTTCCCGGCTGTTGTGGTTAATTTAGTCGACGATTAAACCGGAAGCGAGACTTCAAGCACTCACACCCCAAACAGAATGGTCTAATCTGCAAAATGATCTTTGATGAGTCTAGCAATTCGGATCAGCGATTGAACAAAAAAAAGAGCAAAATAAGAGCATCGTTGACAACGAAAATACGCCCTGCCGTCTGCGCGCAAACAACATTGCTGTTGTTTTAGAAAGAGCAAATCATCTTCTCGTACAAGTACCCCTACTCCACCCGAAAGTAAGATATAACAAGAGTACAGATACCAGAATAGATACCAGAGTTGCGCATTATGTATCGGTAGCCATTTCATCTCCTACAGCTGTGTGTGGTTTCCTGGTGCTGACTCTACTACTCTTCTTCTTTTCGGTTTTCTTCGTACTGGTGTCAACACTGGCAGTGGTCTCCGATCATGTTAGCCTCGATTCAACTTAAGAGTGTATAGTTCGATCTCAATCTTAAAACTTACCTTTGGCTCTTTTGGTTGTGTCAGCTCTCTGTTCACGAAGACCTCAAATGCCCGGATCTCTGCATCGCTAGCATCCGATGGTTTTATCATGCAAGTGCCGCTGGCTGAGTTCGAAACCGTGACCCGCTCGAGACCCCTCATGCTGATTAAAATATCAAAACCACTTGTTTTGTTGAACTTGGCAATTGTTGGCTCTTGCTGATGAAGAAATTGACGCGATGACCGTGGTCGCATGGGCGAATCGACACAGTACTCTGTCAATTTTATGTTGAAGACCCTCAGCTTCTTGAATTCCTGGATGGCCCGAAGGGTGTTTGCATCTTTGATCTTGAAATTCCACCAGGCCCATGAAAGTTCTTGGATATTATCGGTCAGCTTGGGGAGAAGGAGTTTGATTCTTCCGCATATGTCGTGGAGTCGGAAATGATTTCTCCAGAAAACGCTAGAAGTCTCTTCATAGATCTGTCGGCATGTGCCTCTCAATTGGATGGCAGGAAGGATGTTGCTTGAAGCGTATTCCCAGCTTCCGATGCGAAGTTGTTCGTTGGCACGGATAGTTAGATCGTAGATCATGAGTCGGATCTCTAGTGGTAGCTTGAGGAACCTGAAAATTCTTAAGTCTGATAAACCATTAGCTGTGAAGTTTAACTCGAGAGGCCATTCGGGGCCCAGAGCAAAAGTCATGCAATGGTTCAACGACTTTGATGATGCACAATCCTGTCGGGTGGCAACTTACTGGCACTGTTCAGAACTTGACCAAGCTTCAATTCCGACTCCTTCCATGAGTTCTCAGCACCCTCAAGTGCTTTCATCCTACCTGCATCCCCAAGAATGAGACGACCGACCTCCTGGCTACCGAACTTCTCCGGAGTAGCTGACGTGAGGCTGACGATCTCATATCTACCATCTGCGAGCCTGCGAATGATACAATGACCGTCTGGTAGAGCCGTGGCAGTCTCAAAGGATTGAATGATAGCCGGAGCAGCATTCTCCACAACCATACTCTCTGAGGGCCCGTCGAAGCCATCTGGTTGGGCTGTCGTCGCCTTTGCCTTCGATTTAGCCTTCGCCTTGGGCTTGGTCCTTCTTGGTTGGCGCTTTGTGGCCGGCATGGTTGACGACGCACGTGAGGGTTGAGGGGGTTCTCAGGCGCACGGCACAGATGAATGCCCACCTCGAGGTGTACCAGCGTGTGGTGATGTTGGATTATGAGGAAGAAAAGACAAAGTTCAATCAATCAGGACATTTGTCGCATTCCTATTGACCTGCCTACCAAAAGTCTGAATGAAGGTAGGAGCTGTTGGACGTGGGATGAGATGGGGCTGTCAGTCCTGTCGTGGAAGGGATGGATGACGAGAGTGAGAGGGGAGCAGGCGAGGGAGATGGTGGGGCAAGAGCTCGTCAAGCTAGCGCGCTTTCCCTCACGTGCATCTCCCAAATAAACAAATATTCCTACCTAAGGTACATAGGTAGGTAGGGAGTAAACAAGGTCAGTAAATTTCATGGACAATTCAATAATCTGGTCTCAGAGCTCCTATGGCTTTCCACTTCTTCCATTTGGATAGAGAGTCGAGCGGATAATTATAAATTTCTGCGTATTAAGTCTGACAGGAATAGTTTTGGTACAGCTTGAGGAAGTTGCCCTCCAGATTAACCTCCGTCCCATCGCTGCGAGCTCAAATGCGATGATCAAGGATTCATAGTCAGCGAAGCGAGTTTCAAAGTATTTTACTTCAAAATTGATAGAATATAAACAAAAGTTTCCCGGTACTTACCCGAGTGAGCTGTAAGAATTTCAAGACAGACATCGAGCGAATCTTTAAACCATGGAAGTAATAAAGTGAGTAAAGAAAACTTCACACTCCATAAATGGACCAGGAGATGAATTCGACTCGTGTTGGAACTGCGGCGCCATTTTCGATTGCCCCGGACTATACGGTAGATTGCTGAGACTCGCTTATAACTAGGGGGGCTCGAACCATCAACACTTTGTCCAGTCGCCTCGCCTCATCACCAAACCTGAAAACAAACATCATATATACATGGCCTTTCGCCAAATTCGATTCGGGTTATATTCCATGTACTTTGTTATCGTTCGTTCTTAAGAGCCTATGAATCGTCGGTCTTCGGAAGCTCTCGAGCGAGCAAAGGAACTCACGCAAATCCAACCGGTGTGGGGTAAGCTGACGACTATCACTTCAGAGGCATAACAGATGATAAAATTAAGTGGCCCCAAATTCATTGATAGCAACCCCTCAAGTCTCTATTCAAACAATCCAAGAAAAAAACCGGGAACGAAAATGTCCAATGAAAACCCCAACATCGCCGAACACCCAACCCACTCATCCAACGGTCGTCCACTGGCAAGAGTCCAATACATCGAGCCAGAAACAAGTCTTGATCCCTGGAAATGCAATTATTTTAGCCTCCCCATCGCAAAAGAAGTAATCCACGTCTTCCAACCTCTCAATGATCTCCGTCCCGAGATCTTCTCTCCGAGAGCCCCTACTCTCTCTCCACACACGCTTTCACGGCACTCAAGCACAAGTCCGCACTCGGCATCGCAGGCGGCGAAACTTACGACCGCGTAAAAGCATACGATATACTCATCCCCGAGATCAAAGAGATTCTCAAGTCCGTCACTGGCGCAAAGACAATCCACGTCCTTGGTTTAGGGATACGTTTGAAAGAAGCAGATCCAGACACTAGAGCACTACGGGAACAAAATCCAAATGCTGAACTAGAGCGATGCGGCATTGACCTCCCTGTCAAATCAATGGATATGACGGTACCGTATATGGGTGGCTACGAAGGCAATAAAGGGATCGGCCCTGCCCGCTCTATACACATCGACTTCTCCCCGGACGGAGCTCGACAGATTTTACGTCATGTTCGCGGTCATATGATTAAAAGCACGAGCGATATAGTAGAAGCCGAAGATGCCACCGTAGCAGCTGGTAAAGACATCGCTTTCTACTCCGGGAGATGGTACGCTATACTTTTAGTATGGTGAGCGTTGAAGAAAGTCGAACGCGATCCAGTGGCGATCTGTGATCCGAATAGTATTGAGTTCGAGAGAGATCTGGTGGAGCATGTCAATAAACAGCCGAGTGATTCGCATGTGGATTATCTAGCTGGGTTGTCCATGTTAAAGGGTGATCGTGCGGAGGAGCAGAAGTGGTATTGGATTCGAGAGCAGAATGTTGATGAGGTATTTGTTTTGCAGTTTATGATAGTTAGGCGGTTCGAGACGGGAGACCTTGGGGTGCTCCGCATGGTGGAGTGACACTTGTTGGGAAGGATGAAGGGAAACCAAGACATAGTGTTCAGGCTCGATGTATTGCTGTTTGGCAAAGAGAATGGAACGAACAAATTGTAATTCCATTTAAACCTTGAGTATCCACATTAAAGCAATAGTTTCAGTTCATGCTTTAATATCATGTTCAATGGTCACATGTTTTTTGACACCTAGCTCAGCAAGGCATGGAGCACAACGATTATTTCTCTCTAGAGCCAAACGAGTTACTTGAGTAATATTGCGAGATGTCTCGGGAAGAAAGTAAACAATACCTTGAGCCCCAAACCTAGTTTGATCCTTTCCAGCAAACCATCCAACCCATACCTCCAAGGCCAAGCCCTTGCAAGAAGAACTGAATCTCCCAAAGTACAACGTATGTTCTTCCCCGCTACTACTACTGTTCAGTTATCTCATCCTGACAACAATAAAGTGCTCCAAGCTCAAGTGTCTTTTCGTGTCCCGAGACATCGATGAGTAGGAATGAAACAGTTTTCAGACTTCGTAATAGGAATATATTATCGCTCGCTAGCAGCTCGTGTTTATCTAACAGTTTCAACAAATCAAAATAGTAATGCATAGAAGGCAAACTCTGCAGACTAACGACAAAACAAATCTAAACCCACACTCTCTCGTCCATAAGCCTCAAAGAAACAACAAAATTACTCCTTCTCCTTCTTCGTCGACTTAGGCACACGCAACCAGTAATAAAAAACCAGCGCCATCGCAACATTAAAGAAGATATATACCCACAGCAAGCCGAAATTGCGCCATCTCGTATCATACGAGATACTCAACGAATGGAGGAGCGTGTTCGTGTCAGCAACAGTACAGAACTCGCACCTTGTCGTAGCATTCGAATTCGTCAGATATCCACCAGCGGTCTCGATGAAAGAAGCGAAGTAGTCTCCGCAGTTTGAACCTGGTGGGGGCTCAACGTGGAGATATTCGATGTCTGAGCAGACAACTTTGGCGTTCGCTAGGCCAGTGGATAGCATACCTGAGACGAGATATGTGAAGGGCGAGACGCGATACATGAAGATCCAGAATCCGGGCATGGCCGAGGGTCCAACGAGCACACCGCAGAAGATGAGGCAGAGTGAGAACATGAGAGACGCGATTCCGGAACCGCCTTCTGCCGTCTCGAAACCGGCGATGACCATGTTTGTGAATGTGGAGGCGAACATAAGGAATGCGAATACGAAGAGAAACATGAGTCCACTTCGCTCCGTGAATTGATCCGCGAATTGGGCATTGCGATACATGCCGACTGGGTAGTAGAAACAGACGTAGATGATGACGGCGACAAGAGAGTTCCAGGGCAGTTCAACGAGGATATTGGATATCATGAATGCTTGCCACGAGTAAGTTTTGGATGGGCGCTCCCGGACTTCGTAGAGGGCTCGTTGAGTGACCTGGGAAATGTTAGTTGGCGAGGAGAAACTAGGGTAAGGTACGTACAAAGTGAGGCATGATCTGGGAAACCAGACTGCTGAAGATGGTCAACAGCATGAAAAGTGAGAAAAGCTGATTTTGAGTCCCTTGTAGTGAAGTTGCACTGTTGTAAAACGAAAATCCGATGAAGAGAGCCTAAGCACGGTCAGCCTGTTGATACTGGGCGCAAATGGTGGACTGTAAAACTTACAGACAGCATACATAATGCAATCTTTGAGAAGAGATATACAGGAGTTCTCCAGTATTGTTGGAAAACACGAACGAGGACGAGTTGGATTTGGGTCTTGAATGGGGCCGCGTATTGAAGCAAAGACGTAGGGTCTGTATCGGCCGGCTTGCTAGACAAGGTGCGGCGCATCTCAGCCAGAGTTGCCTTCACGGCCTGTTTCTCTGGCGAGTCACGCCATGCTTGAGGCCAGTCGATAACACCTTCTTCCGGCTTCGCAGTGATAATTTCAATCATCCATTCAGCGGGGTTCTCTTCAGCTCCGCATGTTCGGGCTCCCTGTCGCTCGAAGTACTTTGTAAGCGTCTCTGATCTTTCGCCAATGTCTCCAAAATATACCGTCTTGCCCCCACGGGCTAAGAAAAGCAGTCGGTCGAACTCCTGGAATAGGATAGCTGAGGGTTGATGAATAGTACAGAGAATGGCCTGGCCGTTGTTGGCTAGTTTGCGCAAGAGAGCACAGATCGACCAAGCCGTTTGACTATCTAGCCCTGACTGCATCGAAACGTTAACCGAGATATACGATTGAAATAGGGGGTCATTTGGAAACTTACGGTAGGCTCGTCAAGAAACAAGAGCAATGCAGGTTTCGCGGCAAGTTCAACACCAATAGTTAGGCGCTTTCTTTGCTCCACGTTCAATCCTTCTCCCGGCACACCGACCACAGCATTGGCATATTGTTCCATTTCCAAGATGCTGATGACTTCGTCAACATAAGCGAGTTTTTCGGCCTTTGGAGTTGAGGCAGGTTGGCGAAGGAGTGCGCTAAAGGTCAAAGCCTCCCTTACTGTAGAAGTGGCCAAGTGAAGATCTTGCCTAAAAAGAGGTCAGTAGTTGGTAGAGACCAGACATTACAAAATTACAAAGTAGACATCCCGAAGTACGGTGAAACATTATACAAAATGAGATGAAAGAACTTACTGCTGAACATATCCCGTTTTTCTTTGAAACCCACTGTTTAGTTCTCTACCATCCACCTGCATCGATCCACTAACAACTCCCATGGTCACTCGACTCGCCAGAACATCCAGCAAAGTCGTTTTTCCAGCACCAGAAACTCCCATAAGTGCAGTCAGTGTACCTGGCTTCACCCAGCCATCGACTTCATCCAAGAGCTTGCGGGTTTCCTTCTTGATCTGCACCTCATAGTTGACACTCTCCCAGTGAAAAATTGCTTTCTGGCTGTCCATAAGCGAAGGGCTTTTCCCGCCAACTCCAGGGCTTTTGGAGCTTTCGGCATGAGCAGTTGATCCTCGAGTACTTGGCGTGTTGACTTTCTTAGCAGTGACGGTATCAGTGTCTAGTCGTTCGTTCTGAATAGTCTCTTCGTCATCCCCAGATTTGATATCGGGAACTCGATTTCGAGGGAACAACAACACCTCTCCCTTGGATCGTTGAGCTGAGATGAACTCAGTTGTCCCAAGATGAATGGCCATGCCGAGGAACATGAATGCGATCATCACACCCAAATTTCTCCAAAGATGCGAATACTCGTATCCGTAACTGACTCTTAGATATTCGTCACCATCGACAAAATCGGCTCCGGCTTGAGCACCTTTCGAGGAGCATATCCTTTGGTCTGGCAGTGTATTCAGATACGAAGATCCTGTCGGGACAAAGACAGAGCAAGGGATCTTGCGATCATGAAATTCATTAATCATCAAGGCCTCGAACGCATATGCCACGGGGTTGAGCCAATTCAACCATCGAAACCAAGGAACCATGTCCCGGGTGGGAATTGTGAAGCCGGTATAAATGACCAAAGCCAAGATGAAGATCGATGAGGGAACTTGCGCTTGCGACAAGCTGCGTGAGGTAGACCCGATAGATCGGAAAAACATCGACATGCACATAGTGCAAGTGAAGCTGAATAGTACGAAGATGAAGAAATTAGATGCTGTAGCGCGGAGTCCGGTCATAAAGTAAAGTGCTATGTTAAAGAAGATCGCCGTAGCTATTTTCTTTGGCAGGTCGCAGATCATGGTGGCGATTGCCTCTGCGAAGGGATGATAGAAAGCATATTGTGTGTGTTTCTCGACAATCGGTCGTTGCCCGAAAAGTGTGGGGATCTTTGAAAGTCAGCGAGCTTGGAGGACTGTGGATTGTAGAAGTTGACGTACTTCCTGAGCACTGGCAAACGCATTCAATAGAACACCAAAGAATAATAGAGATCCCCTGCTGGCCAGGGTATTGGTGTTGTTCTCTAGTCTGAAGAAAACGCTTCCAACAATGATGGCCATGATGATGTTCGAGATCACTGCAGAAATCACCTGAGGCAGATCACCTCGAAGCCGCTGGAACCCTCTCTGCATGCATAATTTGACTTGCATGGGCACTGAAAGTGTATATGGTGACTTCGCTCTCTGTCGTTTCGATTGCTGGGCTTTTCTTGCTGCTGCAAAAGCTTCGAGATGCTGTCCCTTCATTGGAAATTCGGTCTCGAACTGGGTGATCTCCTGCAACAACAGCCTCCGATCATCACTGGCTTGCCATATTTGGGCAAACTCATCTGGTGTTCTCGGTGTGCGGCTTTCAAACCCCGGGCGTACTTTCCTCTCCGTAGGACTGGTCAGAGAGGTAAGGAAATCGGCTGTAGTTTGGCGATCTGGGCATTCGAACCCAAGGTTGAGGAAAAATGTCTTCGCCGCCTCCTTCTCTCCAAAGTATATCTGCTGACCCTCGTATAGAACGCAGACCTTATCGAACAAATCGTAAATTGACTGAGATGCTTGATAAATAGCAACGATAGCAGTTGCCCCTGATAATTCTGTCGCGAGTCGCAGAGTTTTGACAAATTCCAGCGCCGTTGCAGAGTCAAGCCCGCGTGTGGAATTGTCCCAACATTGAATCGGAGATCCACCCAGAGCAGCTATTTGGACAGATCAGCACATCGCCGTACAAGTTACCGCAGCTTACAAAGACAACTGAATGAGGATTGATTTTTACCTTCTGCGATACTAACACGTTTACGTTCGCCTCCCGACACTCCCCGAACGAAGTCGTTTCCTACTTTAGTGTTCATGGTATGCGTGAGCCTGAACACTGCCATAACCACGTCTCTCATATGCTCGGCGTAGAGTTTCCTGGTGACTCCAGGGATCCGGTTACTTGGAGCTCTTGCTTGAGCGGCAAATCCTAGAGTCTGGCCGACGGTCAACTGTGGGAAATGGACATCCACCTCAGCCTGATATATGCATTCACCTCTGAAGTCACGATGCATTATGTCCCACGGGATTCCTGCGGAGTTAGAAAAGTTTCGAAGATTGCCTAAACATAAACTGACCTTGGTAATTGATTTTGGAGTTGGGATCCAAGTCAAACCCATTTGTTTCTCCAGCAATGGTCTTCAATAATGTAGAGCACCCGCTACCAGGACGACCCAGCACTACCAACATCTCTCCGCTCTTTATCAAGCCATCGAAGTCTCGTAGTATCTGGATTTTGCGCTTGCCAACCCCTCTCAGCTTGTTGATAAGGTTGCCGAGCTCGAGCACGTAGTTCCCGAATGTCTTTTGGTAATCTGTTGGGAAGCCAAAGCCGCTTGCTGAAAGACTCTTGTATGATACTCCTGCCGTTCGTGAAGGATGGTCTGACTGCCTAGCCGAGATCCCAATCAAAGACTGCGTCCACACCCTAGCATCGAATTTGTCTGACTACAGATGCAATCAGTATATTGTCCTGGACGTAGACCTAGGAATTGAAACTAAAGAACTAAAATGGAGGTGTAAACATACATGAGGATCTAGAGCAGGATCGGCATTTTCGAAAAAGGGATTCTTGTGCTGGCCATCAACTCCAGAGGGTCGTGTTAGTGTCCTGGCAAGGCGCATAATATTGCGCTCCTCTTCTTCCCTGCCATCGATGGTACCATCTCCATACGACGAGCCCATCCTGGTGGTACATTCCGAGTCCGCATCTTGACCGTTTTCTCGTTGGTTGTGGTCGAAAGCAGACATCTCAATGGAGTTCATCTGGGGGATGCCCCCAAATGGCGAATTGTATGCCATGATGGCTGCCAATTAAGCCCAGCAGGCCAGCGACGTAAAGAAAGAGCCAACTGAAGAGTCACGAATAAAGAGACGGGATGGAAGAAATTGTGCTGTTTGAAAAAAGGGAACTGATTCCAAGGTGTTAAGAAATGGCAGAAGCTAAGTCTATGTATAAATTGAAAATAACACGAATACGCTTCATAGAAAAGCTTAATCCCTATGGCATCTTGGATGATCGACTGCGCGCACTTGCAATGACGGCAATATGGAAAAGCTCACCCAATCCCACGGTCAGGCGTCGCGAGGCACGAGCTTCCAATTTGAATCCGAGCCTCTCGGATTCGAATTCGGGTCGTGGGCTCCCTTGGCGAGTCAAAGTCCAGGCTTCATGGTTCCTCCACAGTACATAACTTCTTCGGGTCGCTCCAGCTCCGGGGTTTAGGATCTAAGTCGTTGTTTATACTTCTGTATTTCGTCGTATAGCCTCGCTCAGCTGTACGGCCGCGGCATATTGACTTTTGTTGTGAACAAGGCAGGCAAACAGGCTCGTGGCCACTGGTCAAAGGGTCGCCACAGCTCAGCCTTGTTGACATCGCCGAATCTGTCCTACTGCTTGAACAATGCGCATCATTTAGCCTTCAGATGACGTTTCACTTGACATCTGCCACCGAGTGTTGTCTCGTTGGTTGTGATGTTTTAGGTCCAAGTTGAGGGTTCGGACTTGATAGGAGGCCGAAATTTGCCAAGCATCCTTTCTATCACATGACCAACGCTGTTGTATTCTTGGATATCTGTTTACATCATGAACAAGCGTCTTCTTGATCGATCTAAGGATTGTTGAAAATTGATGGTTTAGACATTTCAGGAAATCATTCCCTAGGAGTATGGTGTTGTAAAAATCGAATAAAATTTTGAATCATATTTTCTGATGTTACTTTCCGCTTCTCACAGTCAAATTGAAAACTTTTGGCTCATAAAATCCTTACTGGGAACCATTTGTTGTTCCTAATCGAAACCTTTAAGTTTGTAGAATATAGTTTTGTCAAGAATTTATCTGGTGATGTCGCATCCCTTTTTGGTATCAATCACCCAATTCAAAGTTCTTCCGAGCCAGTTGTGTTGATAATCAATCGCCTTCTCGCCAGACCTTCCCGTCGTCCCTTCCTCGATTGTGACGTGCTCCCTCACCAACCATTGCACTTTCTGATAGGAGATTCTTCAGCTTCGACTATCGCAATACCACAACTAAGTTTCTTCGTGAACCAACGTGACAACCAACACCTTCGGAGCACAAGACGCGTCACTCGAACCAGACGACCAGCCTTCCACTCCTCAGCCATGCCTCGAAGACGTCGCGCCCTCTCTGAGGACGATGATCTCATCAATATCTCTCAAGAGAGATCGCACAAACACATCAAGGCCGAGACTGATGATGGAGGTTCAAGAAGTCAAGAATCTTCCTTTCCGACCGTCATCTTCTCAGGATTCACGTGGAATATGGACATTGATGCGCGGGTTTGCCTCCCTCCTGGTCTACTTGCTCTGCACGTTTTTTTGTTTTTTTGTTTTTGCATCCATTCTGATATTCATGCTGCTAGATCTCAAGAGTCCTAGATCCATATGATCCGGTGTTTATGGAAGTATCTCTCGAACTCACCGCAACTGAAAGGCTTGGTATTAAGTACAAGTATGGCATTCAGACGGACTTCGTGAAGGTTGCTTGTGGAAGTTTGGAGAGTCGCGACAGACTGGTCATGGATCTTGATCATGCTAGGTTCACGTGGACGCAGCCATTCCTTGTCGCTCAGAAATTTATGGCGGAGGTAGAAGTTGAGGATCGCAGTGACAGAGGTAAGCTTCTCTGCATGACATTAATTTCTAGCAGGTGCACCATATCGATAGTTTATGTTTACCGACACATTATATGGTCAACACAAAATTGCCGATGCCTCCCAACCCAACTGAGATAGCATCGACGACAAGCCCTGAGGGGGACAGAAGAGAGAAACAAGCAAAGGTCTGGATCAAGCTCTCAGAAGCCATTACGAGCGCTGGAGCCCACCTGTTTGGGGATGATCTCGATACTTTTGAAGCACTGATAGCCAAACCCGTACCTGGGGTAGACCCAATGGAGCGGTAAAAGCGTTGGATTCGTGGTGGCATGCCTGAACCGCAGCCTCAAAGAATGAACATGGGTATTCCGAGGATCAAGATGGAGGACGTGTCGGATGTCGGTGCGAATAGGGAGAATGTTACTATGGATGATGAGATGGCGGGCATGGGCGTCTGTTTTGGCAGGGCCGATTTGACTCCTTGGTGGTAGATATATAACTGGAGGGGACTCGATTGTAGAGTATTAAACGATGTGGACGTAGCCGGGAAAATGTGGGAAGCGACTTGGCGAAATAGTGCAAGATCATGCCTTCCCGAGGGGGATTATGTTGATGATACTCTGGGAATGCAAAATTCATTCATGCTTGAGACATGACATTCGCGGAATAGGAAATTCCAAACACTGCTTAATTTTCACTCACATGAACTACAATCTTACCTTTCGTATGCCCGGTTCTCAAGTGCTCAAAAGCTTTAGGAACATCCTCAAACTCAAAAGTCTCCCCAATCACAGCCTTCACTTTTCCCTCACTCATCCACTTCCCAACTTGCTCGAGATCCTCCGCCCTACTCTTCACGGCCACAAAATGGAATTTTCTACCCACGCCTCCAAGTATCCGAGGCTGAAACATCTTCCGAACCATGCCGCCCATGCCGACGACCGTAACCTGGGCAGCTACTTGTACAAAAACTCCACCAGGCTTGAGGAACGCCTCGCATTGATTGAACAAGGCCGAAGAGTCCCCCACATTATCGATGACAGCCTCGAAGACTTGGCCTTTGGCTTTCAACGTCGCTATAATATCGGAGGTCTTGTAGTCGATAACTTCGTCCGCGCCTAGGCTTTTGCATAACTCCATATTTGCGGATGAGCATGTCGTTGTGACTTTCGCGCCCATCGCTTTAGCGAACTGAATACTGAATGTTCCAACTCCTCCACTACCACCGTTGATGAAGACGTGGGATCCAGCATTCACATGCTGGGGCAATAAAGAACGGTATGCTGTCAAGCCAGCAGTCCCAATGGAAGCAGCTTGGTCGAGGGAAACCCCTTCAGGAAGTACTGAACATTCAGAAGACTGAGCGACCAGGTATTGACCGCAAGCTCCGTACTTCTTTGGTGTGTCGAAACATCCGAAGACTAATTGCCCTTGGAAGAATCGTTGGATGGATGCTTCGCTTTCACACGGCCGCAGAAGTCAAGTCCAGGCGTTGCGGGGAGGCTGATCAGGAGTATACTTATGCTGGACTCTGGGAGCTTATAGTCAACGGGATTGATGGCTGCGGCGATGACTTCGATGAGAAGTTCATTTTTGGAAAGAGATGATAGTGGTGGTATTGGGATGGAGGTGTTGATGGCGAGTGATTCCTCGAGAGTGTTGTGGATCTTGCTGTACTGCCAGGCTTTCATTGTCGATGGCATTGCTGATGACATTGTGGATGACATTGTGGATGACATTGTGGAATTGTTATGGATAAGGCGTCACTGAGTGTTAATTGATATAATCACGAGGACAAGCATCAGATGATGGGGTGATGGTTGGGTGATGTACTGCCAACCTCTAGGATACTCGGGAACGGCCGAAGAAGTGTCCGGAGCCGACGCACTCGTGTTCGTGTTCGAGTTCGAGTTCGAGTTCCTTGTTCAGTGCTTGAAATTTGAGTACTTGTGCCAGTAGTATGGAAGTTTTTGTGGGCAGATGTGAGAAGACTGCGTACTCGCGCAGCTTGATACTGGTACCAATAGACCTCTGATGCCAGAGGGATGAGTGGCGGACTTGAAGAAAAATATCTTGCGAAGAGAAGGACTGGTTGACGAGCAGGTACTGTCCTCTGAGAAAACAAGGAAGCTACCAAGTTCCAGAACTGCATTCGTAACAATGCAAAGAATTCCAGCTGGGGAAAAAAAGATACACCAGTTCTGATCGAGACAGCTATAACGAGAAATGCAGAGAAGAAAATCCAGCTTGGAATCCCGCGAAATCTTGATAGTTAACTTGCTGCTGGATTGCTCTGTACAAACATGTATCAGTAACACCAAGAATGCAGGGCAAGTCAGAAGGAATGAAACACTTGAACCATCAAGAAAAGGTTCTAAGATAACAAAAAAAAAAATGGGAAATAGAAACAGATAGCCGAAGATAAACAAAAATTCGAGAAAGGGTGCTGATCACGTGCCCAGCTGCTAATCCCTGCTAGCGTGTCAATCGACGGTAAATTTACGAGCAGCATCGTGAAGCTCCAACTCGACAGCTTCAGATCGCCCAACCCCCTGCCCAGGAAACATCTCGGAAAGTGGCAGACTACCATTGGGTCTGGATCGATTGCCTGGGGCATAAAACCTAAGTGTGCTGAGGCGTTATCAGCCCGTAGTTCGGTTTGCGCCCAAACCTCGAAGATCTCGACAAATTCATACCCACGAGGAACGATGGCATCTCGAGGCGTCTCACCTGGCGGTGCTCTCCTCCGAGCATCGAGAGTGTTCTCAATTCCTCCTCCACTGCCACGGCCGATGGGAGAATTGTCTTCAAAAGCGATCTTCAACTCTGACACCGCGACACTCCCCCATCCCATCCACCAGTCAATCACAACACCACAATCATCACTCGCAAGAGGCGATTGGGGATTCAAAAGGCCACTACCTCTTCGATCGACTACGAAAACTTCTACCCCGCTCATCCGAGTAGAGGCAATCGATACTTTTGAGCACATTACCGAATTCAATTCCTCGGCAGATCATTCGATAACTCTACAAAAATGGCAGGAAATGGGAGTGCCGTTGTCAACGGCCATGCCGGACATAAACAGAGGTAGTTTCCAAGCTGGCGAATACAAGAGTGTCTTTGAAGACGACTTGGATTCAATAACAGAGCCAGAGGGCGATAGTCTTGGACGAGAAGATACAAGATGGAAGTTCAAGGGACCATGGTTGGCAGGGCAGACAGAAGGAGATTTCAACGCTTTCCTTACATCCGAGGTTCGGAAACGAAAGATGGAGTTCCAAAAGTACCTCAAGACTGCATGCGCGAAGGCTCTTACGGTAGAGGCACGACAGGCTGCAAAGGGGGTCGAAGATGGCGAGATAGCTCCAGCGGTTGAGGAGAGTCAAATCACCGAGGAACAGTTCACTGGGTTCGTGAGGGGGCTCCGAAACACTCGTGCGGAACTGTATAGGCTCATCCGAGACTTCTTGGACCTTCCACCTGCTCCAGGAAACTCCGCAATCTTCATAGAAGCCGTGGTGGAGAGCGGAGACATCAACAAAGTCGAACAGACTTATCTACCCATCTCAACCTCTCCATACGCAGCCACCGGGCCTCCAAAGACACATCCATCGGCAGGGTTAGCTTACAGTCTCACGAATGCCCACACATACAACCATCCCGTCTGGGGCCCCCAGAAGAATCCCCCACCAGTTTCGAGTCGTGTTGTGATGCCGAAGGGTGCTTCGACAGGTCAATTCGGTGCCGCCTTGGGAGTTGGAGGATTTGTAACTGACTTGCCCGTTGGCCACGATTCGTTCAATCTTGGCTCAAGCAGGCTCAATCGGTCAAGGGCGAGAGAAATTCCCGGCACCTTGCACGTTGATCCAACTAAAGTCGGCGGCAGCAAGATGTGGGTACACCCCGCGAAGGCTCGCGTCGATCCCAAGGGACGTGTCATTTTGACCGTGGATGCCGCCGATCCGGAATCTGTTGCTGTGCACGAGGGGACGACGGACAAGATTCCAGTCGTAGCCACGCCGAGACTTGGCTCCAGGAACTTCAGCACCGGTGTTGCTCCATCATTTGATAATCTGGGGTCTAGGAGAGAGGGAGGGAGAGGATATGGGCTCGGTCTTGGCGGAGGAGTATCGAGACAAGAACCACCTAGACGACAGACGCGTGGCCAACAAGATGATCCGTTGAGCCAACTGACGGGGTTGATGTAAAGACAGAGGTGTTGGTGTAAAGAGACATATCACAGCATAGCGTGGTTGGTTTAGATGTAGCATAGGAACAACTGTATATCACCGCATTTTACCAGACTCAAGCTGCATAGAACCCTCTCTCATTCTATTTCCTATAAGTGAGTCCCATAAGAAAGCATCATGCCATTCCTGGGATTGGACTGGTAACGCTCAATTAGGCCAAGATGTCGTCAAGCTCTGAAGTCGCTTACCGCCAATGGAACCCATTGCACGCTTCGTTTGGGGAGCAAATGTATTATGCCATCATAGAACGAGTGAAGTAACTGTCAAGTTCGGTCTCCGCCTGACCGCCTTTCTCACTGGCGGGCAGCTGAATCTTGCGGGTGGTCAGCCAAGATATAATGTTTTTACAATGAACCTAGCTCCTCTACACCCTCCCAAGTAAATATTTCCTTTCTCTGCTTCATCGTCCTGACCACTATACTGAACGCAAATCATCATGCTTACCCTATTCATTCTCTACCGGCCAATCGAAAAAGGGGTTTCACATTTCCTCTTTGAGACCGTTTGTCAACAAAGCCGGCCCACTCGCTTATTCGACATCTCCAGTAGGAACATCCCGTAAAACAAAGCAAAACCAAACGGTCTGAGCCTTCCGGATCTTTTATGCTCGTTTAATCTCCTGCCTATTTATCAAAGAATAAAGTTGATCGCGCCCATGTCGCTTGATCTGTGGTAGATGTTAAATAGGCAAGTCGTTCCTCTCCAAAGGTTTGGCCATGAGGTCTGCATGAGAGCAACATTCAACTCGTTCCCAACCCAGTCACTGAAACCTAGATACACAACAGCAACAGCCAATACTCAATTTCAGTCTAGAGCTGGAGAGCAATCCTCAACTGAGTTCATTCCATCTCATCTCGATTTGTCTCATCCTCATCTCAACATCATGTTCTGCCACAACACCGGAGACGACTACGGTCTATCACCATCCCGGCGGTTCCTCCCCTCTAAAATTTACGACCTTTCATTCCTCCCCAGCGAGATCGAGATATCCTCTAATCCACCCAACTTCACACACGCCGCGTGCGGACACGCCTCATCCTGCTATCACTGCGGTCATCTACCGCCGCACGTTAATTCCATCGTCATTGCCGTGGACGGGCGCATGTCGAGGTAACGGACAGGAGAACACACGATCAGCAATCGGTGTCTATTTCGGCAAGGATTGCAAACACAACCGAGGGCGTGTGATGCCAGCACACGTGAATACCAACCAGGCCGCGGAGCTGTATGCAGAACTTGAGGCGCTGCGAATGGTGGATGGGTTAAGAATGGTGATGGAGGAGCGGATGGAGGGTTTGGAACAGGTGGTCATCAAGTCCGATTCGGTGTATTTGGTGAAGGGGATGACGGAGTCGGTTATCAGGTGCGAGAGGAATGGGTGGAAGACTGTGAAGGGTCAGCAGGTTGTGAATGAAGAATTGTTCAAGGACTTGCTGGATCAGTATAAGGCTTTGGTGGATTCTGGGGTTGAGGTTTTGTTTTGGCATGTTAGGAGGGAGTTTAATGCTGAGGCGGATCGGTTGGTGAATGATGCTTTGGATGGCATTTGATCTGGCATGAACTGGTGATGGCGTGGAAATGAGGACTCCAAGAGAGCTCTTCGGGTTCCTAAACTCCCTTCGGTAGACGCATACAGAGAAATTTTAATCGTCATGAATAATCAAACGAGGTTTAGACAGTACTAATTCAGTCGACGACCATCGTCCATAGTCGAGAAGTTGAATGGCTCGGTCGTTGTG
>JAFJYG010000629.1:0-32316 GCA_017366145.1 Cadophora sp. M221
CTATAACCCAACATAACATCCACCGTCTTCCTCTCTAACACCCTCCCATCATTCCGTAGTAGCGAGGTGAGGAGAGCGAGGAAATCAGGCGCCGAGGAGTAGAGGTTTGAACCGCCCATGCAGTGAGTTGGGATGAGGGGGTAGAGGGAGGGGGTGGGTATTATGGTTCCTGGTGGTCTGGAGGTGCTGGAGCGGGTTGTCATGGAGAGGAGGTTGGCGTGGATGTGTATGTGCGAGGGGGAGAGGGGGTGGAAGGATGTTGAGGTCATGGAGAGGTGGGTGAAGATTTGGGTGTGGCAGTGGGCTTCTAGGGTTTGGTGGGTGAGTTTCTCGACCTGTTGTTGATGATCGAGGGGTCAGTTATAAGAGATGACTTTATTTTTTCTTCCACTCGGCTTACTTCTCGTTTTATTTTTAAAAGGGAAACAGAGAGAGAAGGAGGGGTCAAGATGGGTAAAGATAGGTCTTATAAGAGAAAGTAAACACACCAATTTCCCAGCCCAATCCGTACTCTGCCCATACACCCACCCAGTCCCAGGCTCGAACAGCAGCGGCTCAACAGCGAACCGATCATCCACACCTCGCAGCTCTTCCAGAGCTGCTTCTTTTACAGCTGGATCTTCACTGGTGAAATAACGTTCTAGTAATGTCCCCCTGCTGTCCCCTATGGCGTTGTAATAAGCCATTATATCTTCTTTTTCGAAACCTGAGATGCCGCTTGTGTGGGTGAGGAGATGTCTGTTTTGTATTGTTTGATCAGCTAACATTTTTGAAATATCATATCATATCCCTCATATCAACTTTAACTAATCATGCCCAACAAACCATTGAACCCCAGGACTTTAGAAGTGCAAATCTCAACGTAATGAACTTCTCCGCCTTAACCAACACTGGCTCTCCCGTGCTCTCATCAAACCCCTTCAAAATAACAGCATCTCTCCACTCAGGCAAGTGTTCAGCGATATCCTCATCGAGCGATATCAAACCTCTCTCAACGCACTGCATGGAAGCTACGGAAGTGACAAGCTTGGTGGCGGAAGCGATACAGAATGTTGATGCTTCCGTGACGGGCGGAGAGTCCGGGGAGAGACTTGTGTTGCCGAAGGGCTTGATGTAGGTGAATGTACCTAATCATGTTTTCAGTATCTTCTCATGATTTTGTAATATACTACAGTGATATGGTATATAGAGTAAATAGGATAAACAGGAACGTAACTAAGACCCCCAATTTGATGACGGATAGAGTCGGATGTGAGGATACCTTCTCTATTCGCAGCCGCGACCACAGTCCCAGGTAATCGCTTCTCGGCTGTCTCAGCTAACAATTCACGCTCAAAGATCTCCATATTTACTTGTCTGAAGTGGAGTGGGTTGGTCAATGATAGGTAGGTAATGATGGATGGTTTAGGGGAGAGTGAAGGAAAAGTGGATTTCAAACAAACAAGCGAGACGAGAGCTCATCCCCTGATTTTGCCGAGAGCAGTCAGCACGATTTAGCCTGAACCTGTGGTAAGCATCGGGGAGCTGCCTTCTCCTCGAGATTGTGATTTCGCCCCTTCCAATCAGGAGATGGACTAGTTCTTCGATCCTTGTCAGCCTTTTGATTGGAGCGCAAGTTTTCTTGCTGGAATCTTTCGCCTCATCTGAGAGCCAAGGTCTGGTTTCGTCTACTTGAGAATGCGGTATGGTATGATATGTCCTGATTTTCTACAACACGGTATCGTCTCTCTCTTCACACCAACCCCGTCACCGGGAATCTTAAGATGGCCAAACGCGTGCAAATCCTATCCTTCACAATTCCACCAAGTGGTATGATAAACAAAAATCATACAACTCCTTGAGATCACTTTAAATCCTCCCGTCTCATACTCTTGCCTCCCATCACGTGTATCTCGGTTATCGGCATGGCGAACTCCTCTCGTTTTTGTATTTAGCCTGTATGCAAAATAGTGGACTGTTCTTTCATCCCCGGAAAAACTTCCGTATGGAGTTCTTCTTCCCCAGCCAAGGAAAAATCGACACTGTTTGAAGGTGGATATCTTCTCCAGGGAAGCAATTGGGTATGGTTGAAGTTCTTCAGTAATCAGCTGTTGGGACGGGCCGATACTGTAGATCTGAGGCGATGATGCTGCATTAGACCAACTATTGGGGAAATATCTGCAATGTCATCAGGTTTGGAAGATCTATATAAGGACGGGTAAAATGCCTTCCAAGATGTTTTGTCGTTGTTTCAAGCACTCGCATGTTTTGAGCCTCAAAAACAATAAACTGTAGGATGGGTAAACTTTTCAATATATCTCTGGCGCTTTTTGCGTGTACAGGGTGAGTCTCTCATTCGATTTCCCCTTCCTTCCAAAAGAAATGCAATGCTGATGAAACTACAGATCCTTTCTATTCGGATATGACGCTGGTGTCATGACAGATGTAATCGCCAGCAAGAACTTCCTCGCCTTCTTCTCCACAACCAAAGACTCACCCATCATCGGAGCCATCAACTCGACATTCAACGGTGGTGCCGTGTTTGGTGCTCTTCAGGGCGGTCTCACCATGGACAGATTCGGACGAAAGATCACCATCCTAATGGGCTCTCTGATTTGTCTCGTTGGAGCACTTCTCCAATGCTCAGCGCAGAACCTGGCTATGATCCTCGTGGGTCGAATTTTCACTGGCTGGGCAGTGGGACTTCTATCTATGGCTGTACCGGTTTACAACTCCGAGTGCGCGGCGCCGAAGATACGAGGGTTCATTGTTGGTCTGTCGCAGCAGATGATCGGTATTGGTTTCATCGTGTAAGTACATCTATCTCAACATGCCTTTCGATTATCTGATAGGAAACAGCTCCACGTGGGTTGGTTACGGCTCAGGAACAGCTCCAGCATCAAGCAGTATTCAATGGCGTCTCCCACTAGCATTCCAATGCATACCGTGCGCCATCCTCGCTGCTGGGATAATGTTCATGCCCGAAAGTCCCCGCCATCTCATGGAAACAGATCGCGAGGAAGAAGCTCTCCGAGTCCTCCGAAAACTGCATTTCACCGGCGCCAACGACGATGAAGTCATGCAGGAGTTCCATGAGATCAAGACGACTATTGCGGCTGAGAAAGCGATTACAGTTCCAGGATGGAGGATCATGTTTACAGTTAAACAGTGGAGAACGAGATTGCTGCATGGTGTTGCGGTGCAGTGCTTTACGCAGTTTACTGGAATTAGTGAGTCATGCGAGCGCCTGTTGATGAATAATTACTTATATTTGGTGGACGTTATTGGATATTACCAAACCACCATGTACGATGCTCTTGGAATCACAGGAAACAGGAATTTGCTCGTTGCGGGTATTTATAACTGCATGGGTCCATTGGCCAGTACGTTCGCAAATTTTCTGAAAGGAAAGCTTAAGCTAACAGTGTGCAAGATCTCATCTTTATCGTCTTCATGATCGATCGTATCGGTCGCCGCAAGCCCCTCCTCTGGGGAACAATCGGTATCACCATCGCCTTGATCTGTGAAGCTGTCGTCAACAGTCAGATCAACACCAAGAATCCACAAAGAGGTCTCTCGATCGCAGGTGTCTTCTTCCTGTTCTGCGTCACCGTCATCTTCTCCCGTAAGTCATAACAACCCATCTAGCCGCCTTGTGTGAGATCAATATTGATGTTTCCACAGTCTCATGGGGGCCAATCTCCTGGGTCTACATGTCAGAAGTAATGCCAATGCAGATCCGAGCTCGAGGAAACGCTTTCGCCACGGGTATTGGGAACTGGCTCGTAAGACTACAACTCCTCTCATCTCATCCCCATGAAATGGTTCTCCCATACTGACAAGTCCAATTCAGGTATCTACATTCTGGGCTCAGGTCTCACCCACCGCTCTCAAAGAATTAACATGGAAGTTCTACTTCCTCTTCGTCGGTACGTCGTCTTCTTACCACTTTCCCTCTTCTCCATTGAATATTCAAATATCACGCAGGCGCTGATAACTTGCTAGCTTGGAATATCGTTGTTACCTTCCCCGTGGTCTTCTTCCTGTTCAAAGAAACCAAACAAGTCAGTCTTGAAGATATCGATTTGCTATTCGGCGAGCGTGCACTCGGCACTTTGCCAGATGATCTCCACAAATCTATTACCCATGGTGCGAATACGGTTGAGGATGTTTCGGTGCCGGTCGATACGGAGAAGAGGGAAAAGAATGAGGAGGGTCAGGCTGTTTGAAATGCGTATGAGGTAGGCGGCGTCTACGGCTGGACTCTGCATGCGTGCGATAGACTGTATGAGGAAGTAGCAATTCTAGATGGTTATGGACCTTGAAACACCGAAGACGTCACCATGCGCATGCATTCAAAGAGTTAATTGGATAGAGATGAGCTTTGTTGAGTTGCAAGTTTTTTGCGGTGTGATGGAAGCGAGCCGTTCTCTAGTAGGCAGGAGGAGAAAGTATCTGGAGGGGTCTTCAGGATGGCTTTCTGTTTCCTGCTGAGCCCTTGCCAATCATAAGTTCTGATATAGACGTATGCGTGCACCTCTCTTGTTGTCATAGAGATATGAATATATATGGCTTCCTTTTCCTAAGCTGTGGAAGACACGGACTCGACCTCGACCTCAACCTTGCCTAACTGCGACGAATGTCCAACGAGATCAAATCTGATGCTCGCCAGTCAAGATGAAGCAGTGACATCCGTATAACGTCAGCAGAGAAAAATGCGTACACCATACGTCGTTGGATCCTGGCTATAGGGGATTTGGGGCTGGAGTGATCAGTCCAATCGGCTGGAGGCGAAGGCTCTGAAGAAGCATGACCGCCGAGTGCATGGCGGAGTTCTCCCCTTCGAAATTCTACAACAAGACTGCTTGTTGGGTGAGAAGAGACAGTCCGCAAAATAAATGGCGTATTATCTTCATGCCAGCTGAAAGCTGATGAATATGTGGAGGGAATATAGTCGAAATATAAGAGTGGTGTTTTTCGGGCACTTTTGCATGTGCTTGCACAAGAAAAACCAAAACCCATGTTTTTTTCTTTGAATTTGGGCGTACTGCTGCATGACAGCATAACTACCCGCCATCAAATCGAAGTAAGCAACAGTTTCAAGAACTGTAGCCCATTCAACTTCGGTTTCCGCAGAAGTCAAAATCGCAAGCTCAAAGCCACCTTCGCACTCACCGACAATAATCTCTGCATTTGCTGTGTTCTGAGCCAAAACCATGTTTCCGATCAGCTAAATCACGGTCAGGACCCGGTAAAGCCAGCCGATTTTGACGATATGTGACCATCATTATCAGGATCAGTTGAAATTTTGATTTCTAGATACTGTTCTCCTCCGGCGCTACCACCGCATTTCTGTCGGCTTCGCCGGCCACATAGTTGACTGGCGTTTTGGATACGCCGCACAGAAAGACGATGAGATTCAGGGCGAGCTTGCTCCAGAGAATATATAAACTGCCTTTACCTTCTGCCTCAACTACGGCATTCATCCTCAAGTAGAAAATATTTCAAGAACATTTAAATCTCAAAATACCAACACTACAACCATGTTCAGCCTTCTAAGTACCGCCTCAATTGCCTCCTTGTTCTTAACCGTCCGCCCAATCCTCGCTACCGACTTTGCAAATCTATCGCCAGGTTGTGATGGCCCAGAGCAAGTTCTCAGCTCGGCAAGAGGCTGTGTCTCAATGGGGGACACTCGATTGATGGTTGTGTCAACAAGTTCTACAACTGGGCACCCAGATCCAAGTGAGAATCTCCCTTTACTCTTCACTGCCACTATATTCCATGTCTCAACTATTGGTTCCAGTGCACGACACTAACGAATTTTAGATGGAATTGTCGTTTTCATCTACACTGGCGATTCATGCGATGGGAGTCACGCGACATTGGAGCAAGGCATTTGCTACGACACAGAAGGATTCCATTCTGCCAAAGTAGTGTATCTTCCAGACGAAGAATTCGCAAGCCGTGGTATCAAGCTTGCATCTGCGTCTACCACACGCCTTGACTACGCAGGTTCTCTTCGTTCAAACTTCCGAGAAGATCGCCACAGACGTATCAACGGGTATAAATCCGCGCAGAAGCCTATGCAAACGCCCACGAAAGAGCGAATCGGTCGACCCGTCTACGCCAATAAGGATCGGGCGTTTGACTCCCATGCCGAAGCTGGCCTTCTATCAGTCCAAAGCGAAGTCACGCACTTAGTCAACGAAGAGAGACTAGCGAATGGTTGCAACAGGCTCGCAAGCGTCACTCACCTCGTAACCGCAGCTCAAGAGCACACCGATGACATGGCTGCACGGAATTACTTGGACCACACGTCTCCCGAAGGCGTCGAAGTGTGGGACCGAGTTTCAAACGCTGGATATGCGTGGCGAGCGGTAGCAGAGAATATTGCCAAGGGCCAGACTACGCCTGCTGATGTGGTGGATTCGTGGATGAACAGTGATGGACATCGGAAGAATATTCTGGATTGTGATCTGGAGCATACTGGGGTTGGAGCGGCGCAGGATGAGAATGGGGCTTGGTACTGGACTCAGGTTTTTGCTAGCCCGGCATTATAGGCAAGAGGATGCTACGATTTTAGTTGTTTGCTTCTGTTTTTTTTCACATTCCCTTTTTATTAGAAGAGGTTGGGGTTTCTTTTAGGGTTGATGGAGAAATGTTCCAGTTTGTTATGCCACGAACTTATTGAGCTGTTTCCTATTCTGCAATCCGTTTTTAAATGTAGCCATTTCATGTCAAGCCCGGCACCTTAAAGTTAACTATGAAAGAATCAAGTATTCTTAGTGGATAATTGTAAATCATGACTTGTAAGGCGACGAAAGCCAGCATCAAGGGTAGTGTTTGTCTTAGCGAATGTATCATGAGCAGCATTTGATACTTTCAGGTCCCTCCTGTGTTTTTTTTTTTTTTAACGCGAGATTTCCAAATAAACATGCACGGAAATCTAAGGGAATCTTCTAAGCATTTGTTGCCAATTGTCCTGCTGATCTTCTCGTAACTCGCTAGCAATGTAAACAATCTCAAGGTAGCTTTAGCGATCGGAAAAAGGGGGTCTGAATGCGAATAAGCGAGCCCGGCCCGAAAATTTGCTAGCAAAAAAAGACCAGTTGAAAAGTTGTGTTATAGTACGTAAAACACAATAAGATTTCAATTACTTAATTAAATATATTATCTTTCTTTTCATAAAAAGAAACATGGTTAAAAAGCCAAAAGAATCAATCCCAAGTTAGCAATTCCTAGTTTCGATCTAGGGACCTCAGGGTTATGAGCCCCGCGCGCTTCCTCTGCGCCAAATTGCTTGTGTGTGAGGACCTATCCGAGCATGTTCTGCTTCATTAAAACACTCCTGCTTATTTGGCTACATGTACTGGAAAAACTGGTGGAAAATAATGATGTAACAAACCACTTGAAAGTGAGTCATATACACGAGCTTGGAAGCGAGGAGGTGGGTGGTTTGTGACTCATTACACGACCCCACAAAGCGCAATCGCTAACAGTAGATTCTTGGTTTACTTTTAGATTCTTTGATATTTAATAAAATTTCCTTTGATATTAAAGAGATTTCTTATACTTAAGTATATTATCTTAGGTTGGGGTTTGTCAAAATCACCTTTGAAAATAAATGTGTGAGACTTCACGATATTCCTTTCCTTACTAAATAAGCGAGACAAAGAGGGGGCGGGGTAAACAAAATATGAAACTTACATAGACGAGAAAATTAAATGACGACTCATGAGGTGAGCTCAGTAGTACTAATTATTTCATTTGCAATATTGAGAGTTTCATTCGCTTGAGATAATATGGATTGTAAAACATTTCTCCACGCAGGTTCAGAAAACCTTGTTCCAGATCCTCTTAGCCAGGCCGATATGCGACTTCTCCGCTTCAATAGCCTCAGCCTCCTTCCATTCTCTAATCGATTCCAGTTCCAGTCTAAAATTGATATCTTCCATAGATATGACCTTTGATTTCAAGAGGATCTTGAAAACAATGTATAGCACTGCGGAAAAAAAATTAGCCATGCACGACACGACGGGATGATAGAGGAGAAAGCTCACCAGCAAAGATTGCGATATTGAGATAGCAGGTCAAGAAACTCGATGCACTGAAATTACCAGGGAAGAAGACGTCAAAGCCGGAAAATAAAATGACGAGGAAGACCATTAGAAGGGTGGTCCATGCTGTATGTGGCTGGAAGGGACTCTTGTATGGTAGTTCTGCAGGAACAATTAGTTTACTCAATTCAAAAGCTAGTTATGAGTTGCACTTGCCTTCGCGAGAGATTCCCTGTTTCTTCAGAGCATAGAAGAACTTGAGGTACGTCACCTGAATCACAATCCATCCTATGAGGCCCGCAACAGTCGTGATATTGAGGAACCATCCAAACACAATTGAGGCATTGTTGCTGACAGTAAGATAGACCAGAGGAGATGGGAGCAGACTGAGTGCGACTGCCCAGAATGGAGTTCCCCATCGATTGCACTGCAGGAATATCTTGGGGGCGTGTCCATCAGAACTCAGCCCGTAGAGAGTACGGGATGCGAGGAAAATGCAAGCTGATCCACTACTGATCGCTGAGGTTGTAACGACAGCATTGATAATTGACGGTAAAGCTTTGATACCAGCCTCTTGGAAGGCGATCACGAATGGAGACTGTTGAGCTGTTCCCGTCGAAGTCTGGAGCTTATCCAGATTGTATGGGCTACGTTGTCATCAGCGCTGAACACCGTTGTTCAAAAAAGAAACGACTTACACCAGTAAGCCCACAATGAAGATACTCAGGACGTAAAAGAAGAACACTCGGTAGAAAGTTTTCTTCGTAGCCTCTGGGATGATCTTACGAGGATTCTGAGTCTCAGTGCCGGACAGTGCGACGACCTGAATATTTCCGTAGCTGAAAGCTGCACTGATCAAGGAGGACCAGAATGCTAAGAATTTGCCAGTGTTCCCGTCAACGAGGTAGCTGTTGAAAGCGCCAGGATTGCGCCAGTAACGAAACCCGATTCTGTCATGGTCTGGTCCGCCACCCAGATCGACAACAAGTCCTGCAAGAACGAGACCGATAATCAGGGCGATTTTCATGGATGCGAAGACAACTTCGGACTGCTTTGAGTCAACAGCAGTTCCAATACAAGAGAGAGGTGTATCTCACCTCTCCGTACAATCGAACTCCACAGAAGTTTAGAGCTGCGATGACCACAAGAAATATGGTAATCCAGACAGCAGGATTGACAGAAGTATTCCAAAATTGAATCAACGTCGCTGCAGCACTCAACTCAGCTGGGACAGATATAGCCATCGTATACCAAAAGTTCCAGCCAGTAGCTGCACCAAGCGCTGGTTCCATGAAAGCAGTGGCATGGCGCACGAAGCCACCAGTAACTGGCATGAAAGCTGTGATTTCTCCGGTTGTGTACGAGACTCCAGCAGTGATGAATCCCATCAGGATATATGCCAAGAGTGCACCAACGGGACCAGCTTTGGCAATCGTCTTTCCGGAGCTCAAGAACAGACCTGTTCCCTTGATGGAGATTAGCCAGGCAACTCAGATTGGAAGATCAAGCAGAAGACTTACGATCATTCCCGCAATAGCAATCATGTTTATATGCCTGGCCCCCATATTGCGTTTGAGCTGTTCTTGCTCATTAGTTCCCTCCACGTCATGAATCGATGAATCTTGAGCGACGAGCCCCGCATCCTTCATGAATGACTTCTCGCCAGAATAGCTCATCTTGGGCGAGGAATCGATAGACATCGTGATGTTTGACAGCGTCAATCCCAATGTTCAATTCAGGTCAACGATGATATGACTCCGAGACGGAGATGCCTTCTGATTAGCAAATCTACACGAACCATCTCCATGGTCTTATAGATTAGTCAAGCAGTCTCCAACCAGCAAGGTTTATCTTGCGGTCTGTTAAGATAAGTACCGGCATTCTAAAGTGGGATAAGAGTTTTGAACGCCGGCGCCACCTGTGGATCGCTTTATTCTATGCCAGATGTAGAAGTGGGGTTTGCTCGCCCGACGCTAGAGTCTGATGCTGCATGAACGCCGGCGTCTGGGCAGGATTGTGATGACTTCAAGAAAATATACGAGAAGAAGGATTGATCGATTGATATCAAGTCTTTGGTCCTCTTACGTTGATATCATCTCGATATTGTCACTTTCGTCTGTACTCGAGCTCTCCAATTCGTTTCTTTCCCACACCACCTATCAACCACACGGTCATCAATCATCTCAGCTGACATGGCAGTTTCAGGTGCCAATGGAGTTCCGGCAAAAGGAAAGGCAAAAGCTGCTCATGTGAATATGATGACGGACACTGTCATTGCCAATTTACCTCCTGATGCTCTGAGAGGTATCGTTCGAGGACTTCTTGGGTTCGAACAAAACCTCACTTCGCACTTCCACGATCTCGCAGCAAAATATCTCCTAGCAACAAAACCTACGTCGACTCCACCGAATCTGTTTGCAAAGAACATGACATGCTTTATACCGACCGATTCATTCTTCGAGACGCAGAGCCGTGTTCGCTGTCTTATGGGCTGTGGATTTGGGTTTGACAGCATCAAGACGTTGACGGATGTTATTCGAGAACTCTCGTCTAGCTTCGGTAAAGATTCCATAGCAGATGGTCAGCTTACCAGTACTCTTGCGTCAATTGATGGGGATATCGTGCAAGCAGTTACATCTGTCCAGAAAGAGCTCCTCACAGGATCCGGTTCGAGAGTGATGAGCGCACCAGAGCAAGAAGTCATTAAAAGCCTCAAAACGACACTAAGTTCTTGGTCTTTATCGCACCAAGATCCTGAATTGAAGTTTGCGTTTACAAGAGGGTTCACAAGATTGGCTGAATTTGAAGGTGGCGGAAGTGTTCTACCACAAAAAAGGCAGATCGCAACTAAGTCGTCGCGGACGAGGAATCATATTTCTGAGATCGTGCAGTTGGGAAGCTTGGAGGTTCCGAGAATGTTTGCTGGATTATGGCAATTTTCTAGTCCGGCTTGGGGGACTGCGTCTAGGGCTCAGATCAATGCCGATTTCCGGAAGCATGTTGATGCTGGGTTCACTGCATATGGTAAAAGAAAATCCCCCTCCAGACAACTTTGAAGAATGCTGATAAATTCATAGACATGGCGGATCACTACGGTGATGCAGAAGTAACCTTTGTGAGTATTTATAGAATACTCGACTTTGGGAATACTTACATTAGTCCAGGGCCAATTCAGGTCTGCACAGTCGGACGGCAGTGAAATCTACTGTGCAACGAAGCTATGCGTGTTCGGATCTGTGGAAGTCACCCTGGAGTTCATCGATTCCAACGTCAGGCAACGAGCGGCGAATGTCGAAGCTGACAGCATCGAATTGCTTCAATTCCATTGGCAAGATGTAAGAAATTCCCGGAAAACGTTCTTTCAAGAGCTGACTTCATGTAGTATAATGATCATCAATACGTCCAAGCTGCAAGATTGATTGCAGACCACCCAAAGGTCCAGAATCTGGGCCTATGTAACTTCGATACGCAGAGAATGGACGAGCTTGTGGAAGCTGGTGTGATGATCGTCTCGAACCAGGTCCAGGTATGAAGGCAAGATGTCAACATTATTCCTGAGAAATTGCTTACCTGATTTACAGTTCTCATTGATTGACCTTCGGCCTACGTTCAAGATGGCGGACAGCTGTAGGAAACAAAACGTAAAGCTATTAACATATGGATCCCTGGTAAGTTTTCCTGTACGCCCTTCAGCAGCGCAGTATTGACTTCAAGATAGTGTGGTGGTTTTCTTGCCGACAAATGGTTGAATGTCCCGGCTCCGAATCTCTTCGATGAGAACATGACTCCCAGTCATCGGAAGGTTCTGCAGTCTCTTCTTAACCCATTTCAAAAAGCAAGCTGATTGGTTCTAGTATTTCGAAATGATCGAAGTCTGGGGAGGTTGGATCTTATTCCAAGAGCTTCTGTCCGTTCTGTCCGCCATTGGTAAGAAGTACAATACTTCAATATCTACAACGGCCGTGAGATGGATACTTGACCATGATTACGTCGGCGCAGTGATAATCGGAGCGAGAATGGGTATTAGCGAACATGTGGATGAAAACTTAGAAGTGTTCAAATTCAAGTTAGATGGAGATGATCAAGCTGGCATTCAGGAAGTCCTTGATAAGTGTAAAGCGAAGGATGTATTCATGGAGATGGGAGATTGTGGAGCTGAGTATAGACAGTAAACACAAAGCCTTGCAAGGAAGGCATGAGATTCCCAGTATCAGTCATTTTAACTTAGCAATTTAAACTTCATGGCAGATTCTCGCCCGTATGCTTCCGCGTTAATGCTCGCCGAAGATGCACGAACTGAGTCGGGGAAAGGTGGGGTGTGGAGACCAATCCCACTGTCAAAATCAGGACACACCCGGCTGGGAGAGATAAGACCCAATTGTCAAGACCTCATCTTGTTGTCAGTGACAAGACCAGACATCCCAGTATCTCTTCATGATACATGTTCAAGTGAAGAACTCGCCTTGAATATCCAAGCCTCAAATATCTTTCCGAGCTGAACTCCAACATGAGCAAGCTAGCCGCGAAAGGCTTCAGGTACCATTCTTCCTCCACCACCTTTGTCAACCCGTATACATTAACTAACATGTGTATAAGTGAAATTGCATGTCTGCAATGCCGTCGAGTAAAGATGAAATGCCGGCTTGAAAGCCCAAACACGATATGTGAGCGCTGCACGCGGAAATCGCTAGATTGCGTATTTGAGAAGCACCGTCGGGGTCGGAAATCTACCCAGTATAATTCAGCTTCAAATCACCCTCATATTTAACATGTTAATTAGAACGTAGACCTAAAATCCAACAAAAGGACTCAGAAAGCCCTACAACAATCGCTGGGTATCCAGTTCGAGATGAGCAAGTTCTGCAATTTGGAACTTGGGGGCCGAGGACCAGTACTCAACCTTCTTCGAATTCAGAGAGGTGGAATATCTCGGATAGTCTCCAGCCATCAAATTTGCTCAGCAAGGAAGCACAGTCAGGACATTTCTCACTTCAGAATGTCCTATCAATACCAAACCTTCTCACAACAGACTCAACACCAAGTAACAGAAGCGAGCATGATATACCACGGGGCTCAATAGATACCGACGATCCAATATTCTGCAATTTACTTTCATATCCCATTGCCCTGGGACTCTTCGACAAGTAAGTATTGCCATATCGGAGCCCTTGTGGTGGTTACTGATCAGAATAAATAGCTTCATGCGCTGTCTCAACCCCTACATAAGTCAATTCGATCCTAACTTACACACATTTACCTACATTCAACGGAAATCATCTTTCCTCCTCTCAGCAATTCTGTCCGCTTCTTCTAAAGCCTTCCACCCACCGCTGCATGCCAAACTGCAAGTCCACACAGAGAAACTTCTCGCCAAAGCTTTCATGAGAGGCGAGAAGTCAGTTGAGGTGGTGCAGGGTATTCTGGTTTGGACGTATTGGAAAGAGCCTGATGAGGCTAGGACGTGGCTTCTGGTTGGCTATGCGATCCGTATGTGTATTGAGATGGGTTGGCATAAATTGCCTGATCAGAGTGAGAGAAGCGAGACGGTGTCTGAGCTTGATTTGAGAGAGCACCGGAATATCCAAAGGACTTGGCTTGTTTTGTTTGTTTACGATAGGAGGTAAGATTGGGTTTAATTTTCGGGGCAGAACAGGGATGTTGACAAAATGTGCAGTCTGAGTTCGCAAATGGGAAAGCCGTGGATGATTGAACAGAGCGATGTGGTGCAAGACAGCGATACTTGGCATTTAAACAATTTTGCTGTCCCGGGAGTAGATCTACTCCTGGTAGCTTTTGTTCGCTTGAGGATCATGAGTAGTGAGCTGCTCGATCTTATGTTTCTTGGTCGGCCGGGTTCGTCTCAGAATCGACCTGAGACATTACTGAAGCTTCTGAATTCCGAGATATCGAGATGGGAAACGAAGTGGTACTCATCGTTCGATCAAGGTAGGATACTTCCTAAATATCGTTTATGTTGCTAAAGTTTGGCAGATGATGTCTCTTCTTGCCAGCACTTTCTGGTTCGGTTTTATGGCCTTCACGTTCGCTTGCTGCTCAACTCATGTTCTTTACAAGACTTGCCGAATCAATGCAAAGACGGTATATCTCCATCAAAACAAGCGCTATGGTTGTGCTTCACCAGTGCAGTTGGTATGTTGGAGTTGATATCACAAGAATTTGGGCCATTGAAGCTACTGTATTTTGCTCAAGACTCGGTTCATGTCATGACTGCTTATGCAGCTACATTTCTGATTAAAGTATGTTTTTATAAGATCACAGATCGATAGAATAAGTACTGAAAGTCAAACTAGTTGCTACTCTCTATACCAGGCTTCCTTCGAGCGGATCTTGAAGTTCTTGCTATCAATTCTATTCGAGAAGCTTCGGAAACATTCAAAGATCAATGCGCAGCCCAGAAGACAGGATGTGCGATGCAAGCACGCTTCCTATCACGAGTAGTCGACAACTACCAGACCATGAAAGCCCAGGCCATAGTACCCAGCTATCGCCACAACAAGGAAACGGCACAAGAGTTGCCCTCGGCGAACTTGGATGCCCGCGACTCATCCATGACTAGCCAAAGGAACGAGCCCGAGACCACGGCTACGGAAAATGGGGGACAGGGAACAGATCAGATAAGCGTTCACTCGGAGACAATAGGCAATTATGCTTTCTCTGATAACGAGATGTGGGAGAAGATGTTCGCGGAGGCTGGGTTTAGGTTGAATGATGGGGTGTTCATGCCTGAAGCGATGGGCAGCTGACAAGGCAGCTGGCACTAAAACGCGCCATTATCTCGGGGCCGGTAGCGGGCCCCCTGCCTGTATTTATAACGCTATCGTGAGCATTTTGAACGCCGTTAACTCACCGTTGTGAAGGAACACGCCGGCTAGATAAATGATCCAAAACACATATTGATAGCAGATATATTGATCCTACACAACTGTACTATCACTGTAAGCCGAGTCTTATTCCCGCAATTCAACAGGATGGCAAACGACTCTTTCGAACTCCACGACCTGAAGGTGGAAGTTGTATGCCCACCTGGCGAGAGAATCCTCTGCGGTGCTAAGGAAGGCGACTACTTCACTCTCCAGGGTGAGATGTTGTACCTCCCTCCTGGACAGGGTATCAGCATCTACAGTCTATGTATGTCTCGTCTCATCTCAACTCAGAAGTGAAGATTTCCTCTGATTTCAATAGCTGCTGTATTACCTCTCCTCGCGGCTAAGCAACGGAAAACTCACAAGCATGACTGGATATCGTCGGACGGATTAGTGGCTTGTCCGGACCCGAACTGCAAATCGGTGTTGAAGATCACGAGAACGGGATTAAGGATTTTCAGCCATGCAGATACGACGGTTGTTGGGTTGGAGGGGAATGTTTAGGGAGGAAGTGTTGATGGTGGGGGTTTTGGATGCCGGTGCGGGGTTGATTCATGATTTGGCTTGAAAGAATTGCAACATCTTCATAGAACCGATAAAGGTATGTCCAAAATTTGTGACAACTTCAAAGACCCTTATAAGTGTATATTGCCACTCTATGAACAGCAATGATTGTAAGTGAGCCTCCATCCGAACTTCAAAGTAACCTTCACTACAACATCGACCATTCCTTAATCCGGTGGATTTGGGCAAGAGGTTTTCAACGAAGAGTAATCAAATCCATCATCCCACTCTATATAGCCACGAATCAGAAGCTGCATTGAAGTTAGTTACAGAGTTCCTATAGAGAAAGTCGGGCATATGAAGACATCCCACTTTCGAACACCCACACCGGTGACTTGAAGCTTGCCGGGTCGATCCCAGCCATCTGGCGGCCATGGAGAATAATCACTCCACAGATAACACAGGGACTCGTGCGTGGGATTGAGTAATATACCATGGCCGGGAGAGGGATTACAGTGGGAGCTTTCCTTAATGCCACAATTGGGGCGAGGCTTATGGAGCCAAAGACACCGGTGCTCTGAGCCATGGGCAAAGTGGGAGGTATGATATATCTGCAAAGTTCATGCTGTATTTATTGTGAGATGGTTTGGTTGTGTCGCCTCCATCTGAACCAGCGCTATCATGTTTATCTCCATACGAGTTGCTAGCTACTCTCTAGCTGCTACAGGTCTATTTACATCAAATCTTGTCTCGGTGAATGCAGACTTGACAGTCTCTGATCGACCATGGCTGGATAAGTCAAGACCAGCAGAGGAAAGGTTGCAGATATTCATGCTACAACTGAACACCACTCAGAAATATGCCATGGTCCAGGGGGACACAGTGGTATGTTCTTCACAAATCCAGTTTGATCTGATTCTAACCGAATGGCTTCTTAGCTTGATGACCATGGAACCGGTGTTTCTGCCTGTATCGGCCACGTCAGTGGGAGTGAAGTTCTCGGCATCCCATCTGTATGTATGGGAGATGGTCCAGCCGGAGTAGGAAACAACCTGGACAACGTCACGACATTCCCAGCACCTGTTGTAGCAGCAGCCTCATGGAACACTTCGCTCCAGTACGCATACGGCCAGGCTTTAGCGCAAGAGCACAAGTCAAAGGGACGGAATGTCGTCCTCGCACCTACCATCAACATCCTTCGTTCTCCCGCTTGGGGAAGAGCAGCTGAGACGTTATCCGAAGACCCTTTCCTCACTGCTCGTATGGCAGTAGCCGGTACTTTAGGTATTCAGAGTCAGGAGATGTTAGCTTGTCCAAAGCATTTTGCAGCTTACAATCAAGAAACGAATAGATTCGGTGTCGATCCTGAATGGAATGCATGGAATTCTGTGGTGGATAAGAGGGTTCTGCACGAACTGTACTTTCCAGCTTTTAAAGCTACAGTACAAGACGCAAATGCAGCTTGCATTATGTGTTCCTACAATAAGTTGAATGGAGAGTATGCTTGTGAGAATAGCTGGCTTCTCAACGATGTCCTGAAGGGGGACTGGGGTTTCAAGGGATATGTGGTGGCTGATTGGTATTTCTCTACCCGATCAACTGTTGGGGCCGTCATGGGTGGTCTTGACATCAGCATGCCCGGTGGCTCGTTTGAGGATAGTTACGGCTTTGTAGCGTTCTACGGCGATTTGCTTGTCGAGGCTGTTGAGAACGGTACTATTCCGTTTTCTCGAATCGACGACATGGTAGCTCGACTCTGGAGACCGATGTTCGAACTGGGTGCCATGGACGCTCCTGTTCTGGGAAACTCATCTGCAGTTGCAAGAACCCAGGAACACCTCGATCTTGCGCAGCAGATGGCCGAAGAGGGATCTGTTTTACTGAAGAACGAAGGGGCTGTACTTCCTCTCAGTGCTGAGAAATACAAGTCCATCGCCATTTTTGGTGCTGACTCGACAGAGTTGGCGCAAGTCACTGAAAATCACGGTGGATTTGTGATTGACAAGACTCTGGTTGTCAAGGATCCCCTTTCTGCTATCAAAGCACGAGGTGAGACTGACAACATTACCGTCACATATTCCGAAGCGTATCCAGGCACACAACAGTTTCCAACCATCCCATCGAGTATGTTTGGCGACGGATTGAACGTCACATACTGGATAACAACAGACTTCACAGGACCCATCAACCAGACCAAGACCCTCCCAAACATCACCGCTCCATCTTTCCCAGCTGAGCTTTGGGTCTCATATCCTCAAGTGTTCTCGGCTACGTACTGTGGCACTTTCAGCCCAAACACGACTGGGATATACCACTTCTCTCTCACGGGCCAAGGAACAGCCGCTCTCTACATAGCTGATGAACTCGTTGCCAACATGACAGATGCCAATTTCGGGAATACGGTCCAAGGGGTCGCGAATCTGACCGCTGGTGTTGATGTTTCCATCCATATGGACTACTCGATGGGCCACTCACTATCCACTGGCGCGTACGGCATTACTCTCGGTGTCAGCGTTGGTAATTTAACTCGAGACTCAGACGCAAATGCACTTGCCGCTACCTCAGATGTTAGTATCATCTTTGCTTCTGACAGGCACTCCGAAGGTCTGGATAACTGGTACGACTTATCCCTCCCAGGTGATCAAGACGCTATGATTTCACGAATAGCGAAACTTTCAAAGAAGACTGTGGTAGTTTTGAACGCCAACTCGGCTGTTCTCATGCCATGGATAGACGAAGTGGATGCTGTTCTCGAGTCCTGGTACGGAGGCCAACAAATCGGTCTCGCGATCGAAGGACTTCTTTTCGGGGACGTGAATCCCAGTGGGAAACTCCCCATGACGTTCCCAAAAACGTTGAACGACTCTATTCAAATCTCTGGGGATGTTGAAGTCCCTTACTCGGAGGGTTTGTATGTGGGGTATAAATGGTTCGATGAACATGAAGTCGAACCACTTTTCCCATTCGGTCACGGCTTGAGTTATACTTCTTTCGAAGTGTCCAATATCACTACTTCTCTGAGCAACACAGGCAACTGGTCCACAACAGCGAAATCAGTCATTATTACAACAGTCCTCTCAAATACCGGTTCCATTGCCGGGAAAGAAGTAGTACAGCTTTACGTCTCCTATCCAACCGTGGCGAATGAACCTCCAAAGTTGCTGAAGGGGTTTGAGAAAGTATTTCTAGAAGAGGGTGATAGTTCTGTGGTTACTTTCTCAGTTGATATGGATGAGTTGAGGATTTGGGAGGAAAGAAAGGAAGATTGGGAGTTTATTGCTGGGGAATATGGTTTCTTGGTGGGCTTTTCGGCGGGAGATATCAGGTTGAAGCAGACGATTTATTTACCCTGATTTGAGCTAGTATAGAATGTAATAGTAGTGGAAATGAAGCTTGCAAACATGGCAACAGATCATGCTGAATTCAGAAAGCTTTTAGTGTGAATGCAATTGCGAATCCTGCATGATAATTATGGAGACCGCTTAGACTCTTTCTCTGCTTCAGCATCAACAGTTTGCCTGCTTTTGGCCCAGTAGCCCAAGGTGGTTCCGTCCTTGAGTTTAAGGCGCAGATCAGTCCCGTTGTCCAAGAGCATCTGTACAAAAAGCTCGCTGCCATGGTACTCAATATTATCGAGCAGTGTACGGCCAGAGGAGTCTTCAGAAACCTTTGCTCCATGCTCAACCAGTATTCTTGCAGTCGAGTCAAAGCCACCAAGGCACGCCCAATACAGAGCTGTTCTCCCTTCAAGATCTCGAGCTTCTGTTAGAGCTCCTCGCTTCAGTAAAAGCTTCATAATACCGTCTTTTCCGCTTCTCGAGGCTTGTGCCAGAGGTCTCAGGCCGGCCAGATCTGGGAACTCGAAGTCAACGCCATGCTCGAGCAGCAACTCCGCGATCTCGACATTTCCAGATTCGACAGCACAGGAGAGTGAGTTTTTGCCATCAACTCGAGAAGCTGTGATGTCTGCTCCGTTTTCGAGAAGAAACTTCACAGCATCAAGATGGCCGTGTTCTGAGGAACACATGAGTGGTGTACATCCAGTGACTTCAATCCAACATTCGCACTGCGGATACTCAGTTTTACAATCTGATGGTGCTGTTGTATTAATTTCCACATCATGTGCGAGAAGTAAGGTCATACAGCTTGTCCGGCCCCATCTTGCAGCTGAGTGAAATGCCGTTCTCCCTAATTTGGAAACAATGTCAACATCCGATCCATGATCAAGGAGCAGTTGAACTGTGACAAGATGTCCTCCAGATGCAGAATAATGAAGTGAAGTCGCGGCATCAAGGTCGGCTGCATCAACGTTGGCTTTGTGGTTTAGAAGCAGTTCTACGAGAGAACCGTTTCCTTCCATCGAGGCCCAAATCAAAACTGTTGGTCCACTCTCGAAACATTTATTGACGTCTGCACCATGTTGCAGCAGAAGCTTAACCATCCGCAGATGACCCTTCCATGCTGCAACGTGTAGAGGTGCGCACCCATCATTTTGACATGCATTAACGTCTGCATGATTCTCTAGGAGGAGTTCCGCAATTTCATACTCGTTATTCGCTGCCGAGATGTGGAGAGGGGTTTCTCCATAACTAGAACGTTCGTCGACCAACGCACCCTGTTCTAAAAGCAGCTGCATAGCTGACTTCTGGGAATTTGATGACTTTAGAGCACCTGGAAATACGGAGCAGGCAAAGTATAAACTCGTCCTTAGAAATGAATCCTTGTGGTTGCAGTCTGCACCATGCTGTAGAAGCAGCTCGATAATCTCATCAAGACCATGATAGGCGGCCCAATGGAGTACTGTATCACCATATGGGCCAGCACTGTATGGGTCTTGGCCGCGATCGAGAAGAAACTTCAGTATCTTCAACGACCCTCCTATAGCAGCACAGTTTAGCGTTGACAGTTGCCAATTCTCGTCAGAAGGACTGGTGCGTATTGGTGCAATATCTGCACCGTGATCGAGAAGTATACCAAAAGCACGCTCGTGTCCCGCACAAGCAGCAGTTTGTAGTGGCGTGAGTCCATTTTTAGCAGCAAATTCCAGTCTAGCACCATGACGCAGAAAATAGTGTACTAAAAATGTCTTGCCTGTGGCACATGCGGCGTTGAAAGGGTTGTCGCCATGGATATCCTGATAGTCAAGCCGAGCACCACGTTCAACAAGTGGATAGAATACCCGTTCTGGATCATGTCCCTGTATGGCAAATGTGAGAGCCTCGTATTTGTATTCCAAGACTTGAGCTAGAATTTTGCTACCCCTGTCGAGCAGCTCCATGATTGCAGGTAGTTTTGCAAACCAACAAGCCAGATGCAACGGTGTACATCCCCCGAATTGAAGCGGATCCCACTGCAGACAAGTAGGGCTGCCGAGCACTGCATTGAATGGAAGCAGAGAGTCTATTTCATGGCCTTCCTCGAGAAATCTGACAATTTCGAGACAATTCCCTGTTGCTGCGGCTTTGTGGAGTGGTGGAAGCTCGTCGATAATCAGTTGCTTGACTTGATCTTCCGTGACAGTTGACGGGCTATTGGTCAAGGGTTGACCTGGAACATAACGGTGGAAGTGTATGTTTTTGAAGAAGAAGTCATCGTCCCTGGAACTCTTCACTCCGCGTGATTGTGATGTAGAAGATGGCAGTCCACATTCCCTGGTGTTGACTTGCGGAGACGACAAATTGCCGCTCGAAGCACTGGAAAAAGTCTCAAACGCTCGCTCTTTGTCGAATATTCGAAAAGTTAACTGGCATTTCTGGCTAAACGCCTTGGTTAGCACGACAATCATGGACCGCAATCAAGACATGAGCTACTCACCATCGGCGTCGTTGCCCTGGTAAGGCGTTACCCAAACATGGCATATCACATTGCGGACAGCGATGCAGGTCGATCGTTTGAGCTGCAGGAAATATCATGTTGAGAGACAGAGTCATCCCAGGATGGACCGTTGTTTCCCAATTCGACCCCTCCACTAGAGCACCATCCGACTCTTCGTCTGTGAGATTGTATTCTCGTCTTGCAATTTTTTTCTTGCCTGGAATATTCCTGTACATGATGACCAAAAGTCCGTGAAGATCCTTGAGAGCCGTTAGCTTGTGGTCATATCAACGAAACTTGGTGGCTTTTGCTTGCCTCTACTGAGCCCAGTAACATTATCGGTAGACGCACTGATCGACCGATTGCATCCAGAAGTAAGACATTGTCTGACAGTGCGGGTGTTGTTTCCCATGAATATCCTAGACTGGCTGGCATACAGCTCTGTGGTCGAATAACACTCAAAATAGTTGTCACATCTGCTCTGATACCGAGGACGTTGGAAAGAGTAGTGGAAGAAGTCTTTTGAATGGCTGCAGATTGCAGACTAGCCAGGTTGTCAGTAAATTTGTTTCCAAGCAATATTAGCCACCATCACTTACTTTGACAACATCGTGCAATACATTTCCAGAGCTGTCAGGTGCCTTGTGAGATTCATGTTTACCTGCGCAGCATCGGTTTTCCTGAAAAGCCAGGTGATCTTTCGTGCCTGCCGAGTCAGACTAGAGCCTCCAGTCCTAATGAAGGCTTCATTATATGGCTTCAGAGACTTAATGAAAGAATCTAATATCTCATCACAGTGCTTGTGTTCGTCATCGATGAGGCTTTTGATATTCTTGGCGACAAGGCTGTGGCCATCGTCCAGATCATCCAGAACGCATTGCAGATAGATAACTGCCGAAGTACGGATTACCTGCTTCAATGACTTAAGTGTTGATAGGAGTGCTTCTACCTCGGAGACAGATCCAGTAGAAGCATCGAGAGCCCGAACGACGTTTGAGATCAACACAATGGAAGCGACAAAGTCACCAGCGGAGAAACCAAAGGACATGATTCACGAATCAGATTTTGACTCTGGGTACAAATAATTGAGAAGTTGTCGGTTTGGTCTCCAGGATCTAAAATTCTATCAATGTTGTTTGTGCGAACTCTCAGGGTATGTTGTTGAGGATACACCGCAAAGTGGTGAGTATTGTCGACTTCAAGTAGTTCAGCAAAAAGTACAACAGGAAGGCGAAGCTCGCCCACTTGAGTGACATGTTTCACATAACTGGCTGACTTGATTCCGAAATTGAACTCATTGAGCTTTGTGATTAGATGCAATACCTCTGCGGTGGCTATGTCACAAGGCGGCTCGTGAGGCGAACCCAAAGTGAGGCTGCATCTGAGAAGAAACTTGGAAAGCCTGGTCCCGTTACACTAGCCTAAGAATTAACCTAAGTAGAATAAACTTCTAGATCATGATTGGAGTTGATATGCTGCCGTGGTGTTACCAACTCAGCCAGTGAAAAAAGAGTGTTGTTAATATTCGGCTGTGCAGGTGTTTGGCTCAAAAGCTTACGGATGGCTGTCCATCCTCATGACAAAACGATGCAGCACTGCGGCCAATTCGCCAAATTCAATCCCCCATCCTGAAAGCAAGCTTATCTCTCACATAAAATCCATGTGGCCAAGGGGATCTATTCGGCTGAGACAAGCTTGCACGTCTACTCCACCCGTATTCAGAATTTGGTGTGTTCTCTTCAAGCTTGCCGTACGTTAATTCGATTTTTTCTAGCACAAATACGCACGTACCTATACTCCAAGACACCAAAAACAGCTACCTATCTATTATACTTGTCTCCGTATACCTTAGTGATTCAGAAAGGCTCATTCATTCCTTTCCCTGTACTCTCACGTATTTTACGCTTAAACTAGGGTTTAGCGAGACAAAGAATGAAATTCTACGGGATGGAGGATTACCCTTGCCCCCCCTAAGAAATAAATGGAAAAATAGCTTAGACTCTACAGAAAAGCATTAAAATAACCGCTAAACATACCTACCTACCTATCTTATCCTCTTCTCTCTTCCCACCCTTCTCTCAACATCTACATCCCCAATTCCCAGTACTACAATAGACCCATGAACTCAAATATTGATTTTGATTTTCGGTACTATAATCGCCGCCTTGGAAAAGAGGAGCTAGAGCTGGAGATGAGGGATAAGAGATGTTGGCGGGGTTCTGCCTTTCAATAGCTTAGTGAGGATATGTATGTTGAAGGCAGGCAGGTATGTGATATGATGTGAGTATGAGAAGGGAGCAGCGATTAGACGTATGTTACAGTAGAGGGAGAAAGTCTTTGGATGTAGGTACATCGATTTGAGCAACACGGGAGGGGGGTTGTAACATTCACGAACCTCGTCGATGAGATGTTTATATGTCTTGTTAGAAAAGATGCGAAGAGGGAGGGGAAGGACAGATAGGTTTATTCTCTTCAAGATCCGAGCACACGGGGCGTTTAGTGGGCTAAGTAAATAAGGCAAGGCGATTTGAGATGAGACATCATAGAGTTCGGAAGGAAGGGAAATGAATGATTGATACGTAGAGGGATATACTACATTCTGATTCTTTCCGTTCGCGTCTATCGGCAGGCATCAATTCAATCAAACAACAATACTGTGGGGGCAGTCCAAGCAAGCAATGCATCCACTCTTCATTCCATTCCTTGCACTCTTCAACTAACCCGCCCTACGACTCTATTCGACCTTACTCGTCAGTGACAGAGGCGAATTTGTCCGTCATGGCTTGGATGAGGTCCTCGTACTATTAATGGTTAGCAGAACTCGCTAGAAACGGGAGCTTTATGAACATACCTTCTTAACAATGACGGCCTCTCCTTCATCAGGGATCTCGAACTTCATGCTTCGGAGCTGAGATTGGATGTCTCCAGTGGCTTCTCGGACCTTGTTCCAGTTACCACCTTGCGCAACAGCCTTCTGGGCTTCATCGTGGAAACCCATCATAGCCTTCATCATCCACTCGGTCTTCCAGATAGGGCAGAATTGATCGTAGTCGGAGTAACCGTTCTGTTGCAAGAAATCTTCCTTGATCAGACTAGCAACATCAAGTGTGATCTTATCGGGATCAGAGAGAGCGGACTTTCCGACCAATTGCACAACTTGGTCCAATTCTTCGGAATCGGTGAGAAGTTGCTTGATACGGTCTCGGAGTCTGGGGAACTCGGGGAAGTCTTTCTCGTAGAACTTGTCGAGAACAGTGGTGTACTTGCTGTAACTGAGAGCAGTGTTGATGGAAGGGAAATGCTTTCTCTGGGCGAGCTTCTTGTCGAGACCCCAGAAGACCTGCACAATACCGAGAGTGGAACTTGTGACCGGATCTGAGAAATCACCACCAGGGGGACTGACAGCACCGACAATGCTGACACTCCCTTCACGGTTTGGACTACCAAGAGCCTGGACCTTTCCAGCACGCTCGTAGAAACTAGCGAGCTTAGCACCGAGATAGGCCGGGAAACCTTGATCAGCAGGCATTTCTCCCAAACGACCTGACAATTCACGAAGAGCCTCAGCCCATCGGGAGGTAGAATCAGCCATCATAGCAACATCCTTTCCTTGATCGCGAAAGTATTCTGAGATTGTAACTTAACGGCAGAGTTAGTAATTGCTTCTTTAGGATGGTACTGGGAAGGGATATGACATGTCTCGAGAAAATCTTGTGACATCCAAAAAGGGAAATTTTGGGATCCCCCTACTTACTTCCGGTATAGATGGAAGCTTCACGAGCAGCCACAGGCATGTTAGAGGTGTTGGCGATCAGGGTGGTACGCTTCATGATATGCTCCTTGCGACCATCTATCTCAATGGAAAGCTCAGGGAAATCCATCAAGACTTCAGCCATCTCATTTCCTCGCTCACCACATCCAACGTAGATGATAACATCACTGTTGGAGAACTTGGAGACTGATTGAGAAATGACTGTCTTTCCACAACCGAAAGCACCTGGAATGGCAACGGTACCACCTTGGACAGAGGGGAAAAGAGCATCCAAGACACGTTGACCGACGATGAAGGGCTTGTCTGATGCAAGCTTCTCGGTCGTTGGGCGGGGAACACGAACGGGCCAGGTGTGCATCATGCTGTGCTCGGTCTTCTTGCCATCGAATTCAATCTCCAAAATCTTCTCATCAACCTTGTAGGTTCCCTTCTCTGCGATACGAGTAATGGTACCCCGGGCCCTTGGTTGCAGGATGATCTTGTGGTCGTCCAAAAGGGAGTTTTCGTAGACGCTACCCCAGATATCTCCTCCAGTGATGTGGTCTCCAACCTTCATCAATGGCTTGAAGTCCCAGCCCTTCTCTCTGTTCAATGCAGGAACTGCAATACCGCGGGGAATGTAAATGCTGTTCGAGGTTTTGGCAATTTCTGCAAGGGGTCGTTGAATACCATCGTAAATCGTTTCCATCAATCCAGGTCCCAATTCGACAGACAGAGGCTTCCCGGTTCGAATAACGGGGTCTCCTACAGTGACACCAGCTTCAAAACATTAGCAACGCCCAGCCAAATCATCGAGTATGCCGTACCAGTCTCCTCGTAAACTTGGATATACGCTCTGTCTGCCTCGATTCGAATGACCTCGCCGACGAGTTTATCGTGTCCGACTTGAACCTGGAGCTATGTGAGCTTGTGCTAAATCGGCTGCCTGTACCAATCCATACCAACTCGTACATGGCAACTCCAATCATGTTCTCTGCTACCACGACGGGTCTACCAAGTATCAGTAATGCAATACCATGCCGATTGAGATGTTCGCATACCCAGAGACGGAGAAGATGGTGCCTGCGTAGCTATCGTTAGCTGGAGTGGCAGATTCAATTGACGAGGAGCGGCCTACCATATTGCTCGTCGTCGTCGTCCTTGATTGCGGCCTTCTTTGGGGGCATCTTGACTGATTGCTGGTCTTCAACTTGCACCGGCTCAGGGGTGCGTGGAGTTGGAGGTGGAGGTGGTGAGATGCAGGTGGTGAAGCTGGGTGATGGTGGAAGTGGAGGAAGCTCTGGATGAAGCTCTTGAGAAAGGCTAGGGCGGCGGTGCACGGCCACTGACAAGCTATCAATGTTGCGATTACGGATCAGATCGTACAGAGATGGGCGGGCTTTCAGACGAGGACGAAAACCAACGTTCATCAACGGGGACTCGGTCTGTCTGTCAATTGGCAGAGGAGGTTGTCAAGAAGCGACTACGTGGATAGAGTTGATGCAAGATAGAGGTGCGGGATGATGGGGGCTGGGCTTTGGCTTTGCTCCTGTTCATGTCTTGGGAGAGCTTAAGCGAGAAAAAGGAAGGAGTTGAGGCTTGGGAGAAAGCAGCTGGAGATGGGCGGGGGAGAATACGGAATACTCTTGAATTGAGCTCAAGAGAGAATGAACAGATCGGAAGATTATCATTTACGTTGAGTTATTTCGGGGAATTATCGAGGGTGGAATATCGAGCGAGTTACACAGCTAATTGATCTGTGTTGACAAAGTTCAAGCAGAAGATGGATGGGCTCTTTAAGTAGTGAAAGATAAGTACACAATACAAGAATATTTTATTTGGTTCCTCTTTTGGAGAATTAAATGTTCAATTAACAGTTGTTGAAAGTTTCGTATTATCAAATACCTCATAAAGCAAGTATATTTGTTTACTTGTCTGCGATATCAGCTCTTGAAACCTCAAGCAACCGATCGCAAAGATTCAATAGCTAAGCAAAAGACTCTTTCATGCTTTATTTGTGCTTCTAAATATTTCAAATCATTATAAGTGCTACGCTAGTGTCGACTTGATTCGCATTTGTTTCTAACCATCGTTTCTGAAGTTCTGGTGGCTGATGGCGGTTGAGCGATAAGAGATCCATCCCACTTCTCTTTGAGGCCCAGTGCATGCAGACAGTACTGTAGAACCAACCGAGCGATATACTTAGCCATGGTTCAGTGCTTCCTTGAACCAACATATATTTTGAATTATGGGATATTGTTCTTCATCCGAATTAGCTATTATTGGCACTTGCTTTGCCTTGATGTCGAATTGGATTTGACTCGATCGATACCTTTATCACCCACTCTCACTTATCGTAGCTCCCCCGCCACTCAGAGACACTTCTCTATCAAGGTACATACAGATGTGTACCGTAGATACCTTACCTTGGTACTTCTCTTACTTGACCATATTCACTTATGTTTTAAAATGCCATTTAAATTCACATGTGACACTTGACTGTGGCCCCATCTATCTTTGGACCAAAGCAGCACAGGTGCCGCAGAGGATAAGACACCATCCCATCATATGGCATCCCAACCCATTTCATCATCACATGGCTGATTGCCTGCACCAAGTCCAGTTCAGATAGGTAACTCAGCAGCATCCAGCCAGCATCCTCCTGAGCCCAGACAGCCAACCGCAGCGCTGGATCCTGAGATCTGGTCCACTAAACGGGACGCACTACCCCCAAACCTGCCGACCCTGACTCCCTGGTCGGTTACCGTAGCCAGCCCGGCCCAGCCAGCCTACGACCTGTGAGGTATCAACCGACGGACCTCTCGAGGTCTCTCACTGTTCCCCGACTCAAGCGCCGCTCGACCTCTACTCTACCTCTTGTCTCGAGAGAATGACCACCTTCGCCCGCGCAACTGATCGAGTAGTTCTGGATACATCACTGCTCGGTGTCCACATACCATCTGACTGACTGAGCTTGTCGTCTACTCGCCCAAGCTAGCATAAGCTCCCAAGCGCCAACAGAGCACCGTCCAGCACAGCACTCCGTCGCCTTCGAGAGACTTGAACTACACCATCTACATCTACTTTGCACCCACCAGCTCACGACCACGCATTTACGACGACCGTATCTGGATATCGAGTCTCCAGATACGCCTCTAATATACCCCAACGACCAGCGGCACTCCCGCAGAAGTCGTCCTGGCTGACGATCGCCAACCTTCTACATCCCCATTCATCACCGACGACCCATCCACCCCGACAGACCCCCTCCCACCTTCCAGCACAAGATTCTCTGCCCCAAATCCTTATAGCCAACAAATACAACAAGTCTCGCAGCAGAACTTAAGCTCGTCTGCCAGCACGTCCGCAACAGGCTCCCCAGACCTCCTCCCTTCTCCAGCCCAAATCCTCGGTCGCCGACAACGAGACAGCTCTGCAGACTCGGAGGAGCAGGGAGGCAGCCAACAAGGTTCAAGGGGCTTAGTGGGTGCCCAGTCGAACGAAAACGACCATCGAGCAAAACGAAGACGCCACAGATCTAGAATGAGATTAGAGGGAGAAACCAACAGCTCAAATGGGACCTCGAGGCCATTCTCAAATGGATCGGGGCCTTCCGCCCTGCATAAAGCTGCGCTCTCGAACTCTGCGAACGGCACACGACGTTCATCGGTAGCAATGAACGGCTCGAATACAAACGGGCATTCGAGTGGGAAGCAGAGGCCAACATATTTTGGCCATGATCGAGAAGAAGTGACGAGGATATTGATTCAGTCTTTGACGGACTTGGGGTACAACTCTGCTGCTTCGAGTTTGAGTCAAGAGAGCGGTTTCAATCTGGAAAGTCCAACAGTTGCCAAATTCAGAAATGCTGTTCTGGCAGGAGAGTGGTCGCAAGCAGAAAGTTTACTGTTTGGCGGTTCACTAGAGGATGGAGGAGTCAGTATTGATGGGGATGGCTTGGTTTTACAAGAAGGTGTGGACAGAAATGTTATGCGCTTCTGGTTAAGGCAACAGAAATTCCTGGAACTGCTGGAACAGCGGGACACTGGGAGAGCTTTGATGGTACTTCGTTTGGAGCTCACACCCCTGTACCAAGATACTGGCAAACTTCACTTCCTTTCAAGGTATACATCACACATATCTTCCCTTAGATATAGCTAACATTTCTAGCTTATTAATGTGTCAATCAACTGAAGATCTGAAAAGCAAAGCAGAGTGGGATGGGGCAGAGGGGCACTCGCGCCATCACCTATTGTCCGAGTTGTCCAGTAAGTTTCATGTTGTCCTAGTGAAGCAAGCTAAGCTAACTCATCATCAGAATGCATCTCCCCCTCGGTCATGTTACCAGAACACCGGTTAGCGGTACTCCTGAACCAAGTGAAAAGGAGCCAGATAGACAACTGTCTCTACCACAACACCTCGGCATCCCCATCGTTATACCAAGACCACGCTTGTGATCGAAGTCATTTCCCTTTACATACAGTGCTTGAGCTTGACAAGCACACTGGTGAAGTATGGCAAGTAAAGTTTTCGAACGATGGGGAACGCCTAGCGAGTTGTGGGAAAGATGGGACTTGTCTTATCTACGAAGTAGGGAGCTTTGAGGTACTTCAAACCCTCGCGAAATCAGAAGCTGGAATTGCTTCACTCTCCTGGAGTCCTGATGATTCTATGATTGTCACGTGTGGGAGAGATCATCTTGCGATCCTTTGGGACACCCATGTAGGTTTTCGTGCGAATCTCATGAAGTCGTTTGACTAATTTTTCTAGACTGGGCAAATCCTGAAACAGCTACCACGCTTTGGTGAGCCTGTGAGCAGTTGTGTCTGGGCTCCAGATGGCCAAACTTTCGTAATCGGGTGCCTTGACAAGGAGCGAAACCTCAGTCAATGGAATATTCACGGAGACATGATATACGACTGGGGTCGAAGTCATCGGATACAAGACGTTGCTGTCTCACCAAACGGGCACTACCTGGTTGCTATGGATAACGAGACACACCTCCACGTCTACAATTTTGTCACTCGAGAACTCGAATACGAGTTGGATATGAAGGTCACCATGACTTCTGTCAGCATCAGTCAGAACTCGCGGTATCTGCTAGTCAACAAAACCGATGGCGAAGCTCAAATGTTGGATTTGGATACTCAGGCAACTGTTCGTTCATTTAAATCTGGGGTCAAGGGTGGCAACTTCGTCATCCGCGCAACATATGGAGGTGCTAACGAAAGCTTTGTGATTTTTGGGAGTGAAGGTAAGGAATTTCGAGAGTCTATCATATGTGACTGTGCTGACCTGAAGCAGAGGGTCATGTCTTCATCTGGCACAAGGAAACTGGCCAGCTGATTGAGAGACTGGAAGGGCACGGCAAAGCATCGTGCAATTCCGTATCTTGGAGTCCCAACAATCCATCCATGTTTGCCACCGTTGGTGACGATGCGAAAGTCCGAATGTATGTGCCTTCTTCCACTAGCTCGCATTTACTTGCTGACTTGAACCAGATGGGCGGATGTCGACCAATTAGAAAAGAGAATATCCAACGGCTCCCAGCGTCACTCAAATGGTCGCTAGCATCTTCTCATCAACCACTCAATCAAATTTTCAAGAGCATCTGTTCGGCGCAAGGGAAGACTGGATAACGCGACATGACACGACACTTCAAATCAATCAAACCAAATTAAGTATCATGGCATCATCGGCGGTGGCTAGCACATCAATCAACATACACACAGACACAAGAGGAGCATTTGGAGGATCGGATCCGGCATTTGTTTGGAGTAAACGGCTCTAGGGGCACTTTTCATCACATCTCATCACATCCACCACATCTTTACATCAGAGCAACGGTGCAACTTGGAATCGGGTCTGGTCGGGTCGGGTCGGATCAGGTCGGATAGGCGTCTCGGACTTCCACTTCTCTCACGCGTGATATTCTACTGTTTTGGTCCTTCGTTGGGCTTTCCCTCCTTTCTCCTGCGTTAAGTTGCCGTGATTGTTAGATGGAATTAGAAGTTTGCCTGTCTGGATCTATTTTCGGTTCGCCCTTCTTCTACTTACTCCTCGGGTTGGAGTATACCAGAAATCGGGAGCTGGGGCTGGGATGGATGGACAGTGTGGTGCGATGGGGAGTAGGGCGGGCATACATCTCTCCTGATGGTGGTATGGGGAAAGGTAGGGCGGGTAGACATCTTCCTCGGACAGACTTGAGCTCACCGACCTGTCTATCTACATACATACCTCCCATATTGCCTGCTTTGTAACTAGGTAGTTTAGTTGCATTGAGTTTATAAGACATTTGGAACCGAATCACTCACTGCCTTCCCCTTTCCTCCTCTTCCCTTTCTTACTAAGCGAGATTTTAATTTGGAGGGAGAAGAAACCTTGTGATGTGAGTTCTGTTCTGTTCTGTTCTTGGGCTTTGAAATAAGGTATGGGAAATCTCACCCCCCTCATAAGGTTGAGGTTGGAGGTGAAGCAAAACTTTTGGATTTTGTATTTGAATCGGACCGTAACGAAACCTTATAAATGCAATGCGATGCCTATGTCAATGCTACTGTCAGTGCACCCCTCCATCCCATCCCAGTCTTCAAAACTGCGAAGAACCACCCACCACCCAAGGCCAAATAAACATGCAAACGCAAACGCAATGCAAATGCAACCACCAAAAAATTCCATCTCATCCCATCCCTCGCGCTCCACCCCTTCACCCCACCTTTCCTTGAAGAGAATCTAAACCTCATCCGCCCACGGAATACTAACCTGCGCACCCTCTTTCTGCACCGTCCTCGCACTAGCCTTACAAGCCCAACGGACTACACTCTCGAGATCCAGCTTCACTTCTTCCCCATTCCCACTCCCATCGCCTCCGCGGACAACAGCAACGGCATAAGCGCCTACGAAGGTATCGCCCGCTGCGGTGGTATCGACTACCTTCTCTACTTTTTCGGCGGGGACGAACCCGGATTTGATTTTGGTGTTTGTTGCCGAAGAGGAAGAAGAAGCCCAAAAAGCACCCTTCGAACCCAGCGTAACAACTACATTCTTCACTCCCTTCCCAATAAACTCCTCCGTCACAACCTCCCAATCAAAACCCTTCTCCTCGACCTCCTCCACTTTCCGGCCCGTTAACAGAGCGGCTTCACTCTCATTGAGGATCAGATGCGTGATGGAGGGGTAGATGGAATCTGGCAGGGGCACGGCCGGGGCGGGGTTGAGGAGGATGGGTGTTGGTGGCGTGGTGGAGGAGGCGGTGGTTAGGATTTGGAGGATTGTGGGGAGGGGGATCTCGAGCTGGAGGATGAGGAGGTTGGGAGGGGGTGTGAAT